>JAQFZN010001191.1:0-17886 GCA_034687075.1 Geophilus carpophagus | reverse complement strand
GCACCTGGTTCCACCACCAGAATGTGAACATCTGTGTCATAAACTCAAAGTGGATGTAAACCCTGGAGATATATGTAGGTTTGATTTAATTGAAAAAATTTTAAATTTTAAAAATTTTAAATTTAAAATATTATTAATAATTTTTTTATTTCTAGTTTTTCTAGATACTAATCAATGGTATCATGATACAGTCATACAACCTGGTGAAATAAGCATCACAATTGGATCTGAATATGATTGAATTTATTTTAATATACAGAGATAATATAATTAATAAATTATTTATTAGCAATTAATACTTTAAAAATATAAACTTAAATATTATCATCTAGTCTGTTTATTACTCGATTATAGAAACTCGGATTTGAATGGGATATTTTCCTAGAAGACTTTAAGTTGGGTATTAAGATGAAGAATTTTATCTTAGTCTTACGAAATGTACCTGAACTTTGGATATGTGCAATATATTATAAGAATTACCAAAACATGTAAAAAATGTTATTTTTACCAATAAAACTTTGTTGACACTCAAACATTTTCCTTATTGTTTTTTTTTTAAACTCAATAAAACATCATTTTTACTCATTTAAAATGACATTTTTAGCCATGTTTCTTTGACTTACGCATTTATGAATTGCCCTTGATGACGTCACATCATGTATTCCCAACTATTCTGAGATTAAAACCAACCAAATGTTTGCTTTTAACACTAACTTCCAAATTTTAAGTCTAGTAATGTACAGATGATTTTTTTCGACTGGGATGAATTATGTTGGGTTGCTTTCAACGATATTTTCCAGCTTATTACCGATTTTACCTTTATTACCAGCAGTTTACTGGCACTTTTTACAGCTCTTCTCATATGTGTCACAGTGTGGGACAATTTTGACGCTTTTTTGCTCATGTTTGCATTTGTATGTGTGTTTTTTGGTGTGGTTTTGGAAATTTATGGCAGTGCTTGGTTGTTTATATCTATGTGCTGGCCTTTTTTGGCCTTTGTTACGTCTTTTTCTGGTATTCAGCGAAAATGGGCGAAACGAATTAAGCGTAAACATAAATGAAAGTAAAGAAACAAATCAAAAGTATAGGATAAATAAATTCTCATTTTAAAATGCATTATTTATTTATTTATTTTATACTGTTCATAAAGGGCATAATACTAAACGATAGCGACGAATTTGCACCAGGACACGAATTGTATTCATTTTGTATTTGCAGCAACGATTGTACAGTACTTGTTTAGGAACTACCAATAAATGTGTTTATGTGTGCTATTACCGAAATATGTAAGTATTTTAATGTTTTTTAGGTAATTAACTACCTAGGAGTAATATTATAACTAAAAAGAAGTTTCAGATTTCAAAAAAATGATTTGTTTACAGTTTTTAATGCCAAACAGATCTAATGTCCTTTTTGGTTTTGATTGTGGACATTGCAAATGACGTCATAAACTGCTACAGCGGTTCTCTTGTAATTTACTGTTTTTATTTTTGTTTCTACAGGTACTGCTTCTTTGTTGTTTATTTGTACTTCATTTTAAAGAAATTCAACTTTGTTGACAACTGTGAAGTAATAAAAAGATGAAATTTCAGTGTTATATGAGTGAAAATATAAAAATATAAATTGTGATGGGTAAGGAAACGTATTTGGAAATTTAAAAAAATGTTTACTTTTTTATTGTTTGAATAGGAACTATGGTGATACAACATGTCTTTAAAATTTGTCGATGTTAAATGAAAATGGTTCAAATATAAATTAACGTTTGTGTTATGAAAAACCTTTTTTAGTTTTTTTTTTTATTAAATTTTCTTTATGAAAAACTTTTAGGGCAGTGAAACGTAGTGACAATTTTCGGAACTATTTTGGAAGGCTGAAAACTTAACGGAATCATCTGCTAGCGCAATAAAAATGTCTATGCTCCATACGTTGTAAAATAACTATTAAATAACCACAAAATAAACAAAAAAGGAACAAACATAAAAAATAGTCATAATTTATTTCATATTTGCAAAAAAAAAAAAAAAACATTGTAAAGCTTCCGTACTATTTTATGATAAATCTCACAAAGGTACCTCAATGTTTATTTTCAAACATGAAACCCAGTAAATTCCTACAAAAATACAAAATTCAATAAATAAAAACACTTTAGTAATTTATTTAACATTAAACAAAAGCTTAAATAATCAAAAAACGACAAAATCATTGAAATTTAAACCCAGTTATAAGCCTGTCATAGCTTCCGTACATACACACAACGTTAAAATACTGCCTGCTCCCTCGTCCGTTCATCCGGGTCTCTACACCAATGGAAAGATGCGTCTCATCCGGGGATTTTAGAATTTCAAGGGACAAAGGGAGGTCGCCATTTTTTGGTATGCGAGAGGCTGAAGGGAGTGTAGTAACCCTATTTCCCGATCACGTTTTCGGCATTTGCGGAATTGAAGATTCGATTGTAACAGCATTTGAAAACAAGTATGGATCCATCGGCGATAACTCAGCAGGCCCTTGCTGCTGCTGAGCTGGAATTAGGGCCTTCGCCGGGATCAATCGTCAAGATATTCCGTCGTCCGTTTGATCCCGTGGCGCATGAGTTGGATCCCAATTTCCGACTCACCAAGTTCGCAGATTTAAAAGGATGAGGATGTAAGGTCCCTCAGGAGATCCTGCTCAAACTCCTGGAGGGCCTTAACCAAGATGGAACGACCCACGATCACGAACAACACTATTTACATATGGGTGCCATGCCCAGAATCGGTAAAGTTAGAAAATACAATTAAACGATGAAATAAAATGATTAACAGAAAATAATTGAAAATAATAAAAAAGAACGAAAATTAAGTGAAAATGAAAACGATTTTTACCATAATTTTTAATATTAAAAAAATCCTAGTTATAAAAATGGTATTTTATTAAGTTATTAAATCCAACTTTAAATTATCCATTTATTTATAAATTATCTATTAAACCATCTTTTTTGAATTTTTAACAGGAGTTGGAATGGATGCGGCAGTTATACCGTTACGTCATGGCGGATTATCTTTAGTTCAATCAACCGATTTCTTTTATCCTCTAGTTGACGATCCTTATGTAATGGTAAGTTTATAACATTAGAAAAATTATTTTTATTATCATTAGAAAATTAATTATTTTTTCAATTTTTTTCTAGGGTCGCATAGCGTGTTCTAATGTTTTAAGCGATTTATATGCAATGGGAGTAACCGAATGTGATAACATGTTAATGTTATTAGGAGTTAGTAATAAAATGACTGACAAAGAAAGAGATACAGTAATTCCATTAATGATGCGAGGTTTTAAGGTATTATTAATAAGTGTTTTTATTGATTAGTAGCATTTTAGATAAAAGATAAAAAATAATTTTAAATGCAATTATTATTCTTTATTTAGGACTGTGCTCAAGAAGCAGGAACACAAGTAACTGGGGGTCAGACAGTTTTAAATCCATGGGTAACTATTGGGGGTGTAGCGACAACTGTGTGTCAACCAAATGAATTCATTGTGTAAGAGTTTAATTTTTATTCGACATTTTTTGATATTTAATTAATCAATTAATTAATTAATGAAATTTGTTATATTTAGGCCAGATTGTGCTGTCGTTGGTGATGTTTTAGTCTTAACTAAACCACTTGGTACACAGGTAGCTGTAAATGCGTATCAATGGCTTGATCAACCGGAAAGATGGAGTAAAGTTAAATTAGTTGTCACTGAAGAAGATATTAGAAAGGCGTATCAAAGAGCCATGGACAGCATGGCGAGGCTTAATCGGACAGGTGAAAAGATAATCTAAAAAAAAAAATAATTTATTGATTTTTAATTTTTTTTTTAAATTTTTTTTAATGTTTAGCTGCAAGATTAATGCACAAATATAATGCACATGGTGCTACAGACGTGACAGGTTTTGGTTTATTAGGACATGCTCAGACATTGGCTAGGAATCAAAAAAATGAAGTTGCTTTTGTCATTCACAATCTGCCTGTGATCGCTAAAATGGCTGCTGTTGCAAAAGCATGTGGAAATATGTTTCAACTTTTGCAAGGCCATTCACCTGAAACATCAGGTGAGAATGAAATTATTAAACATGCTCAAGCAAAGAAAAATTTATTTATTATTTATCTATTTATTTATTTATTTAGGTGGTTTACTTATTTGCCTACCGCGTGAACAGGCAGCTGCATACTGTAAAGATATAGAAAAACAAGAAGGATATCAAGCATGGATCATTGGAATTGTGGAAAAAGGAAGTCGATCAGCACGAATTATTGATAAACCTCGAGTGATAGAAGTGCCATCCAAAGAAAAAGATGGTGAACTTTGGTAGCAAACTGTCAAACTTCACTTCATACTTGTTTTCTTGATTCTTAGATATGTCTCACCGTCTTTAATTACTTGTACATTATTTCTGTTTTGTATGATATGTAGTAATTATTATCACCTGTGGTCAAAACCATTATTCATTTGATTTTTGTTTTTTGTTTTGCGAATAATTTTACAAACTTTATTTCATCTCATTTTCTTTAGGATTGAGCAGCTAAAGAATTTGAGGTAAAAATGTTTGTAGAATACAATGTTAATTGCAGAATCGTCATGTATTTGCATATATTGGAACTCGTTTGCTCTTGATATATGAATCCAAATGGTAAAACACCGTTCAAGATGGCCATTTGTGATGATTTTTTATCTGCAAGGGTAGATGAGAATTCCTTTTATTGTAAATTGAGTCGGTTCAATTTTTTAATGATTAAATGGTAACTGATATTTTTGAAATAAATATCATTCTCTTCAATTTGTTATAGTGCGTATTTTTATTGTTGATTACATGGAAATTACATTTTGGGAGAAATTTTATTCTCATTAAATGATCATTTGAAAGTTTATCCTGAATCCTCACATCAAACCCATACATATACACTGCTTAACAAAATTGATTGAATATTATATACTATACGACAGAAAGATTGAAATGTAGTTTATTGTTTTAAATGTACTACTGGTAAAGAAATTTTTAAAAAGTTTTACAATTTGAGTCCGAATCAGGTTTTCGACATACCGCTTTTTTAGCAGCGAAATCTAGTGTCAGCAATCGGCGAATGTTCTAGCAAAACTTTTACCTTCTCTTCTATATACCTTATTTACTCATGATCTTAGTTTCGTGAGTTTTAGATGACCACACTTTGTACTTGTATGACCTTTTTAAGGAAGTTTTGAGCTCTTTACGAGATGACTGCATATATATAGCTTGTTATTTACACTTGATAACTATGTCAATATGGAAACGGTTCATTTCGGTAAGTGAAAAAGATTTTTTTTTCAACTTGCATCAAACTATTTTAGTAGGAGTTGAACAAGTTTATTTAGAATACAAATTGTTAGATAAAAGAATGAAGCTAAATAGATTTAAATTGATAGTGGGATGCGATAATCAGGCACATTAATGGAATAAAACAAAAGTATTACGTTGTTATGTTAATAGGATTATGAACGATGAATAAATTAAGATGTAAAAGTAAGATAAAAATTTTGCATAAAAGCAACGAAAGTTTATGTTTAATTTAGTTTTGAAATTTAATATGTACAGATTGTGACCATTGATGTTTGCTTTTTTTATAGATGAAAGAGAAGACGTGCAAAGAAAAACTTTTACTAAGTGGATCAATTTACAACTGGCAAAAGTAAGAATTATTTAAAATATTTTTTTATTGTTATTTGATTTATTTTTAATTTTAGATTAATTGCCCTTTGATAAATGATCTTTATTACGATTTGAGAGACGGAACACGACTTTTGGCACTTCTTCAAATCTTAACTGGATACGAATTGGTTTGTTTAAACTTTTGAACAAAATCGTTATTTGTTTTTATTTTTTATCAAACGAATTGAAATTAAAAAATATTTATTTTATTTATTTATATTTAGAAATGCGAGAAAGGACGAATGCGAGTTCATCATATAAATAATGCAAATCATGCATTGCAGATTTTAGAGCAACATAATGTAATTTTTAATTATATTTCAATTAAAAACTGTTTAAAAATAAAAATATTTAATTTTAAATCAATTTTACAGGTGAAACTAGTAAACATCAGCAATATCGATATTGTGGATGGAAATCCTAAATTGATTTTAGGTCTGGTTTGGAGCATCATACTTCATTGGCAGGTAAATTATATTAAATTAATGAATAAAAATGGAAGATTATTGTTATTAATATATATATGTATCTATTAAATTTAAATTTAGGTTGAAGATGTATTAAAATCTCTAATGCGAGATTTAAACTTATCAAATCTTGATAAGACGTTATTAACCTGGTGCAAAAAAGTAACTGAAAATTATCAAGCAGTTGATATAATCAATTTTACAACCAGTTGGTGCGATGGACTCGCATTTAATGCTCTCATACACCGATTTATGTAATAAATTGAATTTTATATTTAAATAATTGAATTATTAATTAATTATAAATTTTATTTTATTTTAAAGGCCTCACCTGTTCGATTACAAGTCATTACTTTACCGAGATGCAAATTCACGCTTGGAACATGCGTTTAAAATTGCTCAAGAACATCTGGGAATTGCAAGATTGCTTGATCCTGAAGATGTTAACACTCAAGTGCCTGATAAAAAGTCTATTGTTATGTACATTATGTGTTTGTTTCAAGCATTACCTCATGATAATGTTACTATGGAAGATACTGATTTATCTAGTCAAACCATGGTAAATTTTTTCTTTACAATAAATGACTTAATTTATGTTTAATATAATAAATGTTTTAATTTCAGTTTGGGGGTGATTTGAATTCCTATCAAAGTATTTTAGAGGATGTTCTTACATGGTTACTTGATGCAGAAGAAAAACTGGTCAATCTTGGTGAAGTGTCGTCACATATTGAAGATGTGAAAGAACAATTTCATCTGCATGAGGTGAATTTAAATATTTGTTATTTGTATGTAGTAAGTAATGAAACTAAAAGAATGTTATTTGTTATTTACTTTTTAAATAGCATTTTATGCTTGATCTCACATCACAACAGATTAAAGTTGGTGAAGTTTTACAAGAAGGTCAAAGTTTACTTTTATCTAGACAGCTACATGAAGATGAAGAGAGTGAGATAAATGTTCAAATGCAGCTTTTAAATAACCGATGGGAAAGTTTGAGACTAAAAGCAATGGATCGGCAGTCTAGGTATTATTAAAATCTATTTTTATTTTATTTATTTGTTAATTTATTGATTTTTTGCTTGTTTCAAGGTTGCATTTAGCACTGATGACGTTGCAACAAGAACAATTAGAACAGTTAAAGTTGTGGTTAGAGGAAACTGAAGAAAGAATTCAAAATATGGAGCTTGCAGGATCAGATTTAATAAACCTACCGATGGATATAGAAGAACATAAAGTATTCTATTTTAAGATTAATTTCTTGAATTATTAAGTAATAATGAAATAATTTCAGAGACTGCAAGATGATATAGAAAAACAGCAATTTACCGTTAATTTACTATCGAATATGGTGGTTGTAGTGGATGAAAACAGTCCTGAAAATGGTAGGAATTAAAAAAATGTGAAAAATGTTGATTTTGTAACTTTAATGTTATCTTTTTTCTAATTTTAGCACATGTTCAAATGGAAGAGCAGCTTTCTGCACTGGGAGATAAATGGGCTGAAATTTGCAAGTGGACTGAAGATAAATGGACAGAATTAGAAACTCTATCAACATTATGGGAAGAATTAAAGGGAAGAGAGTTGCAATTTGATAGTTGGTTAAGCAGTAAAGAAAATGTTTTAGCTGAAATGCATGCTGATGTGTTATCAGATCCTCGCATAATTCTAGAGCAAGTAAAACAGATACAAGTAAGGGAAATAAAAATCTAGTTTTTACAGCCTAATAATTTTGGTATATATTTAATTACAGTCTATGGAACATGGTATGGATAGTCAACAAAAAAAATTTAATTTACTGATAGATACAGCTCAACAGATAGTTGATAAATTGCATAAAAATTCACCAACAACTGACGAAATTGCAAAAAAGTTAGAAATATTTACACAAAGATGGGACAATTTAGTTCAACAAATGGAAAATAAAAGCAAAGAAGTAGTTTTTTTTTTAAAAATTAAATTGAATACTTAAATTAAAATATGTTTATTATAATTTTTCAGATTGCAAAATCTGGTGTTGATTTTAAATCGCCTTCATCTCCAAGGGAAACTAAAACACGAAAAGATCCAGAAACAATTGCAACAACTGTAACAAGTCAGGATGTAAGTTGAAATAATTCTGAGAATTATTTGATACACAGTAGAACCTCTATTAGTTCCGACAATTGACGTTTTACTGTATTTTCTTTCTTATATATATAAATCTTACTTTATTACAGCAACAATACTCAAAAAGTGGCATTAAGAAACGAAGATTGGACAGCAATATTCCTGCTGAACTACAAATTGTTACTACAAAATTTGTTGAATGGCTTGACAAAACTGAATCTGATTTAGTTAAGATTAATAACAAGGATGAAAAATTATCTTTCGACGAGCAATTGACTTTATACGAAGATACTGAAAACGAAATTCGAGTACATAATGACGAATACGATCGAATTCTTAATTCGTGGAATAAATATTTATTGGACGCCGAAACTCGTAATTTAAATCAAATTAGAAAAAAATATTAATTACTAATAAAATATTTACTTTAATTTTAACAGCTGAAGATATTGAGCACACAATTTCAGAATTAAAATCAAGATGGAGTGCTATACAAGTTTTACTACACGACCGAAAAAATAAAATAAATTTCCTCGCTGAAAAAAAGAAATTTTATGATGATTTGGAAATGCTGAAAAAATTGCTATCGGAGTGCGATGTTTGGTTACAGGAAAGCGAAAATCATGGCAACGATGCATTTAAAATTAACTCATTTCTAGAGCAATGCAAGGTAATTAAAGTGTTTGATAATGTTTTATTCTTATTTTTATTAAGCTTAAACTAAATCAAATTGTGAATCTTATTTTTTATTAATAAGAATAGTAATAATCAGTTGGAAGTATAATATCCAAATGGTCGGGAACTTTACTACTCGCTTTATAGCACACACAGCCGCCATTTTCATTCACAAATCCGTTAGGTCTTTCAGGCCATACTTTATAGCAATTATAAAATCGGCATTTATAATTATTTATCTTGTTTTCATCATCTAAACAAAAAAGTTAGTTAATACTTGTATTAAATAAAAACTGATAAATTCATACAACATATTCCAGGAATATTGTTTTTAAGTAGACAGGTGTTGTAGTCAACACTCTTTCTATCGTATTTTTCAATGCATTTTTGCTCTATAGATTTACACGTTTCTACCAAAGCACGGCCCCATCTGACATGTAATGGCAATTCATTATTCAGATCACAATTTGATTTTAAAATGTGATAATGATAAATTAATAGACCTAATAAAATCGCATAAATTTTAGTTTCTGTAAAAAATTGATTAAATTATTGTAGAAATGGGCTGAGAACGTGACTGAAGTAGTTACTTACTCATTTTTTTATGTGATAGATATTTATTTTATGATTTATTTTAACTGTTACACCATTTGTACAGCTGTTGAATATAAATTTATGACTTTGTTTTCTCTTAGAAATTAATTTTATTTTTCTATTTTTTTAATTTTTAAATATTTTATTTTTTAGTCCAAACTACAATTATTGACAGATCATGAAAGTGAAATAAATAACTTAGATTTGGTTTCAAAAGAATTAACTAAAAATGCTTTTGATTCTAATACTGTAACTGATGACATTGAAAAATTCATGCATCAATGGGAAGATATGCTTTTTAAATTATGTGAGTATTTAAATGAACTATTCATTTAAAATCACGTAAAATTTCATTTTTTACATTTTTATTCCGTTTCAGATGAGAAGCAAAAACAACTAATTTATATACTGGATCGTTTACCACCACTTAGATACGTAGAAGCTGTTGAAGAACTTAAATCGTGGATTAACAAAGTAAAAGAAGTATTATTATCTGAAGAATTTATTATCACTGATGTCGATGTATTAGAGGATCAGATGCATAAGTACACGGTACAAATATTTTACCAGTCAATGAACTCATATTTCACACATGACATATCATTTCTGATGTTCTCATTGATTTACTTCTTATCAATATATTATAATTTTTAATAATTTATGTAGGAATTGCAACAAACTGTCACAGATCAAAGCGTCAGTTTAGATTATGTCAACAGAACCGGGCAGAGTTTAATAGATAAATATGGAGAAGAAATTATCATAAAAAATTTAGCTAAGGAATTAAAGGATTTAAATTATCAATGGCATGATGTTTGTTCAATGTTGGGTGAGCGCCAAGATAAACTGGAACAGGGCATCAATCAACTGAAACAATTTCAAGTATTTTTTCTTGTTTTAAATTAGTGTTAATTATATTTTTTGTTTAATTTATTTGTTAATGTTAATTAAAAGGATGAAGTAGATGGATTAAGCAGCTGGATGAAAGAAGTGAATGTGTTTTTGAATGAAGAAGAAGCTGCTATTGGTGACATAGAAACTTTAGAAGCACAACTTATACAAAGCAATGTATTTTTTTTATTTGTTTCAATTTTATGATGACTAATTTGCAATTTATGTTTACTACAGGCTTTGCAAGAAGATGTTACAACACTTCGACCTAATTTAGATAATATTAATGCAACAGCTAAATTGTTACTGGAAAAATGTACTAAAGCTTTTGCGTGTAATTTGCGGAATCAGTTGGATGTTATAACTGAAAAATGGTTTTTGGTAAGTTGGAATTATTTTGTTTTTTCATTATTTTCAATATTAATTTTTATTTCTCAGATTGTTAAATTAACAAAAAAACAAAATACGAGTATAAAAGAAGCAATAAATAAAAGTGAACAGTTTCTTCACATATTGAATGAAATACATCAACTAATGGAGTGGTTAAGTGAGTTTGAGAATCAAACTCCACAATATTTAGATGTTTTGTCGTCTAGTGAACTGGCTCAACGAACAAAGCAATATCAAGTAATATTTAATTATTAATTCGATTTGGTTATTTATTATTTATTAATTGTTAATATATTTTAGGCGTTAAAGGAACAGATGAATAAAAAAGAGTCTGAACTTCGAAATTTGGGTGGCCAATTACTAACCGATTCAATTACAACTAAATTGGGTGAAGATTCAACAAAGTTTAGCGAGTTGAGTATGAGATGGCGAGAAGTAGCTGCATCGATTGACGAACGTTATAAAGATTTGCAAGAGTCAGCTCATTATTATTCCGAATTTAAAAGTAAATTCATACTTTTTAATCTTTTTTTAAATTTTAAAAATGTAAATTTTTTTTTAAAATTGAATATTCTTATTTTTAAATTTAAATAGCTCTTGCTGCACATGAAAGCGATTGGCTCGACCGTTTATCCAAAAAATTAAAGATTGAAAGATCAGCCGCTGATGCTGAAGAAATATCTGAAGAACTAGATGTACGTTAAATTTTATAATATTTTCGGCAATTTTAATTATATATTAATTTAAAAATTCTAGGAATTAGAAAATTATTTACGCAGTCATCCACCTGATCGTCTTCCACGAATTGAAATTTTAGGAAATACTTTGATAGCCAATAGAATAATGGCGGGTCCAATACAGAGTGAAATGGATGTTTTAAAGCAACGTTGGTATGAGTTAAACAAACAGGTAAAACTTAAACCAAATACAGTACAATGTCGGTTATCCTAGAAGTGATAATCGACGTTTTAATATAACAAAAAAACCATATGTGATGTATTCTAATGAGTTCGTTATTTTTAGGCTGCAGAAAGGCAACAGTTTTTAGATAACAGCATAAGTAAAGCTCAACAAGTTGAGAGACAAATATTAACACTTCAAAAATGGCTTAGCCATATAGATATCGTACTTACATGTCGATTAGAAAATGATGTTGTGTCTAAAGATGTACCAGAAGAGTTTGAGCAAATGAAAACTGAATTTGTAGACCATGAAACGTTATTAGTGGAAATGGAAAAACAAGTTCAAACGTATAAAATACAAGGAAAAGGTGAAGCAGCTCGTAGGCTTGACGAACAACTTGATCTTATCAAGGTATAAAATGAAAAAATTTATAGAAATTTTATTTGATTTTTTTTATTTTATTATAAATAGAAACGGTTGACTACAGTTAAGATTAATTTTAATAAGTTTCAACGACCCACTGATTTTGAACCGAAATTAAACAGTATGACCAAACAATTGAAGGATTTAGAAGAAGGAATTGATTTATTAAATTTATTTGAACAAGAACCTGAAGCTATTCAAGATCAATTGAATTTCTGCATGGTAATTAAGGATTTGTATAATACACGGTAATGATTTTTAAAATTAATTTTATTTTGCAGCATTATTACAAAAAATTAAGTGATATCAAGCAAGAAGTTGAATGTGTAATCAAAACAGGGCGTTTGATTGTAGAACGGAAACAAGTTGATAATTTAAAAGAACTTACCTTAAAATTAGATCAGCTGAAAGGTTTATATAATCATTTGGGAATGCAAGTTACGGAAGGACGAAATATCTTGGAAAAAAGTTTACGTTTGGCTAAAAAATTAAAACGTGAAATGATTTCGTTGCAAACTTGGTTGGAGAATTCTGAATCTGATTTAGATAAAAGAGAATGCAAAGTTCCACCTGCTGATATAGAAAAAGAATTAATTTTTTCAAAAGTAAGAAAGAATTATTTAATTGTATAATTAATTGTTATTTAATATAAATAATCATTTTTAAATTACTTATTTATTTTTAGCAATTATTGGATGAAATGGCAAAGAAGTTACCACATTTAAATAGCATGTACGATTCATTAGAAGGGTTAAAAAAGATGATTGATCCAATAAATCCAAAAAAATGTATTGAAAATATTAATGATGTAAAGTTGCAGTGGGAAAGGATGGAAACTAGGTTAAAAAATAGGAGTAAAGCGATGGAAGTAAGTTGATTAATTCAAGTTTTTATATAAATTTGTTAATAATAATAACACATTCTTTTATATAGAGTTTGAAAGAAGAGTGTGATACACTTTGGTTGATATTTACAGAAGTGGAATTGGAGCTCAACACTAAATTGAAACAAGTTGAAGATAATTTTCAGCAAATGAGTAGTGAAGAAATGTTGATAAATTTAAAAGTAACTTTTAGGTACGAAAAAAAATATATAGATTTGCTAATTTATTTTATTTATTACAGAATTTGAACTATGAAGTGGATAATTTATCTAATAAAGTTAATAAACTTAAAACTTCTGCTGAGCAGTTAAGTGGAATGAGTGAAGAATACATTGATAAAACAAAATTAAGTTTGATTTCAATTTCGGAAAGAATGGGAAATTTATCTATCACCATTAATAAAGTAAATATTACATAGGAATAAAAACAAAAACAATAATGAAACCAACACTGAATTAAGGTATAAATATGATTATAACTTTACTTTTTACATTACAGATAAGTGAAAATGCTAAGAAAAAGACTGTTGCACCTCTCAAAAGTGAACAGACGATAGAAATTTCTAGAATTTCTGCTTTAACAGCTGAACCAACCAAAAGTGAAGCGACGAGTGATGATCTTAGCGATTCATCTGTAGCTACACAACCCATTAAAAGTGAACAAATGACTGAAATTCCTAGGGTTTCTGTGTTAACAGAGCAACCCATGAAAAGTGAACAAATTACTGAAATTTCTAGTTCTTCTATAACAGCACAACCTATTAAAAGTGAACAGATGAGTGAAATTCCAAGGGGGTCTATTTTAACAGCGCAACCCGCCAAAACTGAAATAGATAAAGCGAAAGCTCAACAATTTAAAGACTTTTTAGACGAGTTAGAAATGACTACAGCTTGGTCTGCAACAACTCGAGAAGCGTTGCAACTTCATTTTGATAAAGGAAATCCACTGGTATTTGATTCCGAGGTGAGTAATAACAACAAATCATTTTTATTCTCAAACTTAAAAAAAAAATAAATAAAAAATAAAACTCATATTTAAATCTTTTCATTTTTAACCTTAAAAACAGACAATGCTAGACGCAATTCGAACACATCAAATCAACGTGAATAATATCAACAATACAATGGAATTGTATCATCAATACTATCGAGATAATGAGCTAGATATCCCACCTTCGGTGCAATCGAAGACTAATAAATTGAATAGTGACTGGAATGTGATTTTGGAATTAAGCCAACATCTGAAAAAAACCCGTTTCGATGATCCACCCGAAATTGCCATTTCTTTAGTTGATAATAATAATGGTAAGTTAATGGATTACTTGCATCATAACTGTCATTGTTTAATTACTCTGACATTGTAAATCAGATGTTGAGATAAATTTCGAGATAAAATCTTGATCTTTGCATTTTAATCTCGTCTATAATCCTGTTTTCTCTGTCGGTGTGCAGATCGATTTATTTTAAATTTGCAAACCAAGACATGAATATTAAAAGCGTGAAAATGAATGATTTATTCAAGTGTTGAAAGGTGTTATCCATCAGAGTTAGGCTTATTAGGAATACATTAAATGCTTTTTATTTACTCGCTGTGTAAGCACTAGTTTGGATGTGCATTTTTAGGTTGCACAAGAAGAATCAATTTTTACGTGCAAATTATACAGTGTGAATGTTTAGGGATTGTAAAAATAAGAGATAAAAGTTTTATGGCTTTGAGATGGGCAGGTTTCATATTTAAAACGGGGTTTCAACTGATAATTGGTGAATGAATGTAAATGAAAATATTGATTTTAAACGGAAAGAAAAAAAATTGTTTGTTTTTCTCTTGTTTTTATCTTAAAATTACTAATTCGACGATGGTTTAAATTTAAATTTAAACTAAATTTAAACTTTAAATGACGAGATTGTTCGGGATGTAACGGACATGACGCCATTTTTTAATTTTGAATTTAATTGTTGCTAATTCACTACGGCAATTTGACATATTCCAAATGGATTCCAATAAATATTAATCATTAATAAAATCAAAATTAATAATTTTAAGGTAATAAAATAGAACAAACAACATGGATGCCGATTATCGGTGCATGGATCTTTTTTAATCCAGAAATACGGTACCGATTTTCGATTATCTGGATTATACAAATAAATAATTTCAACAGAAAAAGTAGCTGATTATAAATAAATATCATCGCTTTATTCATAAAGATATCTTTTATTATCCTCTCGATTGACCAGATTTTTCTTTATCTGGACCTCTTAATTTAGTCTGGATAATCACGGTTCTACTATATTGATTCCATAACACTATATTACCTTCATATTATCCACACCAATCGAGACAAATAACATTAGAAAAATTAAAAAAAAATTAATTTTTCTAAACCAAAATTAATAAAAACCCGAATAAAACCACAAACGAAAAAATTCCTAAAAATACAACCAGGTTCATTGACACACAGCTTTGTTGTCGGTATCAAATCAAACCAAGGTAGTATTGATTGAGCAAGCTGCAAACAAATACATTTATTTTCTTCCATTACTCTGAATGCCAACATATAATGCATTGGGGCGGCGTTCCTTTGCTACCTCGAAATCTTGCAGCTGTACAAAAATGTTATTGATTGGATTGAAGTGCACTGAGAGAAAGAGAGTTCTCCTGGCCTACACCTCGAGCTCGTGGCGTGACTAGTAAGCTGCCATTAGCAGAGGAAAGAAAATTGTCAGCACACAGCTCCACCATCCAATCAATGAACACTTGGCGTTTTTATTTAGAATCAAGAGCTTTTCCTCGTGGGCCCTGTTATATACTTGTAAATTGTTATTAACTGTGGATAGGTAAAATGCGCCATGACACCTGTCAAAAGTGAGGAGATTGTTAGTGCGACAGGATCAGTCGTGTTCATGTCTTTCCTCTGGTAGTACCTGAGCTTTGAGGTCTCCAGGGGTTGAATGAGGAGTGATTGAAATTGGAATTGGAGGTAATTCGATGGTGAATCAGTGAATCAGCTGGTTGTAAGTGATTTTTTTTTCATTTTTAAATGTTGTGATTTGATTGATGGGTTTTTATTTCGATTGATGGGTGTTTTGTTTGTTTAAAGGTGGGGTGTTGATTTGAATGATTGTTGACGGTTGGTGTGGGGTTGTTTGAATAATTTGATGTTGGATGGCTTTTTGGTTTGTTGGGAATGGTGGTTTAGTGAGGTTTAATATTTTTATAGTGGTTTTATTGATTATTGGGAATGAACTGTGATGTTTGTTTATTTATATTTTTGAAGGTGAATATTGGTGGATTTTATGTTATTGTTTTTATTTTTATTATAATTATTGTGATGAGAAAAAATAATGAGATTTTAATTCGATTTTAAAAGATTTATTTAATTAATTTAATTTATTGCAATTTTTAACTGGTTTGGTTAGAGAAAATCAAATGTGAAGTTTGTAATTTGATTTTTAATTTCAATTCTTATCAAAGCAGTTAATCTGAATATATTTGGTTAATTTAGTGGAAATTTCAATTTTCCATTAAATATAGTTTAAAATGTTAAAATAAAATTGTAAAATCGATATAAATTATTATTCTTGAGTCTGCTTATCTACTTGAAAGAATAAGAAAACAAATGCTGCTAAAGTAGAAAAAAATTATATTAGCATAATGGAATTTTATAAAATCATGAAAATTATTTAAAAAATAAATGCACAATTTATTTAACCGATTTGAAATAATCATTTGTAGATAAATTAAATATTTTCATGATTTTAAACATTACAAACCGTAAATAAAAATTAATTTTATTTTTTGATTTCCATCACTGGGAGTTATTTTAATATTCAAATTTTTAAAAACCACTAAAATCATTTTATTTCTTTCATATTTTTTTCAAAAAATAATTCATTCATTCATTCATTCGACTTAATATTTTATTACCAACAACCTGTGCGTGCACAGTTTGCCGAATGATGACAAGTTGAAACTATCTTCTTCTTCAGATAATTACTAGACGTAGTGTTGAAAATATTATATATAAGATGGCTGACGTGAGGAGAGAGAATTGAGACACTTCAACTTGAACGTGGAAACGATTTTATTACACAAAAGACCAGGTTATTGTGTACCAAATTAACTCTTTTCAACCAGAGTTGTGATACAACTAAAGAAGTTAGATAAAAGCATTAAAGTTAGAACATTTTTTTCAAAAGTGGCGGTTAACGACGCCGTTTTGAAAATCCCGAAAATGAAAATGAAAAAATTATTTGTATTAATGCAACTGTAGCACGATATTTACCTATATATTTCACACTAGTCAGTTGTATAACAAATCATTAGGACAAAGCAATACTTCTACCTTAGTAGAAAATCAATAAACCGTGAAAAATTTATACAAAAACAAGAAATATATTATCACGAGACATTTTGGATATAAAACGAGACGAACATTCGAAGCTGTGCCTAGAATATGATATCAATGTTTAAAATAGATTTAATATTATTTGATTAAATTGAATGATATGTTTTGGACAGGACTATCCTTTTTTTTCTATTATTGATTCCTTTTTCAATTTACTTATTTTTGATAGAAACCACATCGGAGTCTGACAACTTGGTTTGCAGCGCTCAACCAAGTTGCTCTTCTGTAAACTTCGACTCGGCAGAATTTGAACAATCGGTCAACCAGTTTCACCATTGCCTCACACTTTTACAACAGATGCTCAAATCCCAGAACGTAGCAGTTGGAGACTTGGATGACATCCAGGCGATGATTGATAAGCAGAAGGTAGGATTAAATTTTATGTCCACTCTGGAAGAAGTGATACAATATTGAAGAGCAAAAAAAGTAAATTAAC
>JAQFZN010001190.1:0-17889 GCA_034687075.1 Geophilus carpophagus | reverse complement strand
CGTACCGCCATTCTAAAGTGGTATATAAGTACCACCTTTTTGTATTTCGTGCAGACGTTAACACGTGTGCACGCACTATTTGAATAAACGAGATTTACCAATAGGAAGAAAAAGACAAAAAATTGTTTTTTCTTATATTTGTTTTTATTCTTTTGAAGAAGCAATAATTGTAAAATTATTGCTAGCCTAACCTAAATAAAGAAACCAGTCCACATGAAAATGACCAAGAGTGGGCGTGTGCTAGAAGCCTAATCACATGGCCTAAACATATTTCCTGCTTTGTTTAAAAATCGCCCGCCTGCCCTTGTCTCCTGCCCGTGCACATGAAAACCAGGCTTTAGTCAGTGATAGGCAAACTACAGCACACAAGCCAGATGCCACAGAATATTACATTGAAAGGAAACTTGAAGTCTGGAGTGAGGCAAAACATGTGGTCAAGCAACTCTCATGCCTCTAACAAATGCTCTGTGCATACTAACACTGTAAGCAGACAACATTTGTTAGTCAAAACATTTTTAATGGAAGATTGTGTGATGGAACTTAACTAAATGTAGCCACTCTTACAAGAAATGGCATTTTTTATAGTTTTCTGTCTATTTCTTATTGCAATAATAAAACAACAATAGATCTTCTTTCATCAGTTGATAAATTCTGCTTTTCTATGTGGTTCAGTCAAAGATGCAGTCTCAGATGACATATTTCCAATGCAACGGATCTAATTTTAATTTAATTAAAAACACGTGAATTTTAGTGCTAAATATCTCAGCCATCATTGCATCAATTTAATTTGTTTTAAAACAGGTTTGTGAAATTTTTAATAGGTTTTCTGATTACACAATCAGATTTGAGAAAGGCTGTTTTTTGCCAATAATCCTAAGAAAAAACATTTTTTTCACATTTATTTCGGAACAAAGGGAGTAATTAGTTTGCAACACTAGGTCACTAAAATTCAAGTAAATTTCATTGTTTTTGTTTTATATTTGTTTTGTATGTATGGAATTTTGAAATTTTGATATTTTTCATTCATTACGTTGTAATTTGTATTTATTTATGAAAATTGCTGTGAATTGCTTTTTTTACCATTTCTTTTAGGAATTGTTGCTATGTATGGTAATTCTAATGCCAGAAATGTATTCAGGGCATCTGAACACCTATAATTAGAGTCTAAGTTCATTAAATTTAAATGATTTGTAAGGGTTTTGATTTTTTTGGGAAATACAAACATTGATTTTTAATGAAAATTGCTACAAATTGCTTCTTTTGCCATTTTTTCAAAAATTGAGGCAATATATGGTAATTCTGATGCCACAAATGCATTCATGGCATTAGAATACATATAATCAGAGTCTAAATTCATTAAATTTGAATAATTTTTAAGGGTTTTGGCTACTTTTGGGAATACAAACATTAGAGGCATTCCATCCAAAAACTGAAAATGACTTTTCAAAGAACACTTTTAAAAGTATTTTTTGAAAAGTCACTTCCAATTGAATGGGTTTATTTTGGAATCAGTTAAGTCACTTACAATTTCTATTAGCATGCACAGTAGAGGCAAAACTACAACCTGAAATGACAAGTTGCCATTTTGATTGTTGCGATTGTAACTAGTGGCACATGCACAGAACACTAAACCTTCATCATTGGCTAAACCCTTTTAAAGTGACTTCTAAAAAGCAGAAAAGTCATGCAACTCGTGTCTTTTGAAAAAGTCACTTTCAGAAATTAACTTATAAAAGTCAGGACATTTTAAATGTAATTTCCAGCTGAGAAAAGTCACAAAAGACAGAAAAATGACTTTTTGTTTTAAATTGAATGCCTCTATTGATTTTTAAAGAAAATGGCTTTTTTTGTTATTTTTTCGGAAATTGAGGCAATTCCGATGCTAGAAATGCATTCAGGGCATCAGAATACATAAAATTAGAATCTAAGTTCATTGAATTTTAAAAGTTTGAGATTTTTAGTTTATTCATTAAGTTGTAAGTTGTATTTATGAAAATCCAATCAGATAATAGTAAGTTGAAGCAGTGTCTAAGTTTAAATAGAATTTCTGTGTGTATTAATCAAACTAGCATTTATTTCATGTGATGAAATTAAATGCACTTAAAATTGTATGCATTTGCTAATTGAATCACGTAAGAAATTTAATTTTGTTTACTAGTTTTATTTAATTTATTAGTTTTTTTTAATTTTTATGCATTGTGTACATAAGAGAATTATTGGAAATACATGAAAGATATAAATAAAATGAAAAGTAAATTAATTTCAAATCTATTTCAAATCAAATTACTCTAATTCTAATCATCAATTACAATAATTGTACAAGAAATTACAATGAAACATTACCAATAAAGGGAATCTTTAACATTTAAAATAGGTAAACTATTTTTTGAATAGAATTGTGCAAACCATCTTCGATACAGAACGATAGAACGATCTTCTTTGACTAAAATAGGCTTTGATGTGTACTTTTTGAAAATCCATATCATTGTATCTTGCTCAAGCTAATATTACACAAAAAATAGATAATTTTTTGTGTATAAAAATCACATTAATATTTAACTGAGCATAAACATACCGTTTGTGAATGAAGAGTCAAACATATTCTTGTAAAAAATGTTGGTATATAATAACATGCATAAATGTGAATCCAGATTCGCTGTTGTAAAGGTGCAATAGGTAATACAGAATGTATCAATAAGTAACGTGTTAAATATGAGAAAGTTAACTCAAAATGCGAAATTGCAGCTCCATACTGAAATAAAAACAGCAATAAGAAGAAATTTATAACTGTCACTCATTTGACCATCAGGTTTAAGCATGATGAAGAGGCGAGGGGGACAGAGCATAATAATAAACTCAAAGGCATAATTAGAGTTAATCAATCTTTATTGGTCACAGCCCTTCTTCATGCCTCTGACTAATCCTTGGCATGCCGTCGACGAGTTGAGATTGCACTGTCCACAACCGAGGCACTATACTCGGTTGCACCATCTCGGGCCTAGTCCTGCATGAAATGCAGGGGTCGGACCCGCTGTCAGTTACCATCGGGTACGATAGGCGAGACTGTCTTCCCAGCGGATGGTCATCTGTTGTCCCGTGAGGAACTCAGATGATGTTTGTCCGTTGGAGGTTTAGACAAGACTGACTCCTGTTTCCAAGTACCGCATTTAGGGGGGCTGACCAATCCGGAAAGGACCCTGATTGGGCAAGATCTTCTAGCCTCATGGCTTCTCTCTATCCCTCATGACCCCCCTTGTGCCAATGGTACGATAGGCGGTCACAAATTACACAATTAATTTAGAAATAATCTTCACCTGAGTTACTTTACGGTTTGTTTTAGACAATAGAATATAATCAAATAGTGATACTATTGACTCAATATTACAACTTGATGTATAAGTATTAGGCTCTTCTCCTTCTTTCCAATTTACATTGAAAACCATGTTAATAACTGGATATAAGTGTATTTGAAAATTAAACATTTTAATGACTGGTGGAGAATGTAGTTGATTAAAATGAGTACTATCACTCATATTCTCTACAATTTCCTGTCATAAATAAGAATAACGTTTTTTTTTAACGTTTTTATATTTAATTTATTATTTCACTTACATAAATATGAACAGGAAGATTTAATTCAGATCGTCCTTTGTAAACTAATTCTCCATTTGAAATTCCATCTACTTCTGGTGGAAACCATGTTGGATCTTCATTTTCTACATGATACCAAATATATATAAATCCTGTTCTTTCAATTGACTTCCATTTCTTAACATTTGAGTAAGGAGGAACTGTAAGAATGAGACAATAAATTTAGCAAACTACTCAACAAAAAAATCTGTAAAATTATTTAATAATAGCATGCCTTTATCAGAATATGGTACTTTGACACAATCTCCATTTTTTCCATCAAATTGCCAGCCATGAAAGGGACATTGGAGACATGATCCAACAACTTTTCCTCCTACAGCTAAATTTGCTCCTAAATGTGGACAATAAGCATCAAGAACACAAACTTCTCCATGTTTTGTTCGAAAAACAGCAAATGTTTCTCCTGTAATTTAAGATCAACAGAGTACAAAAATATTTATATTGTGTTTTAAAGTTATTAACAAACATATTGAGAAAATTGTCTTGTTTTATTAGTGTAATGTTTTAGTGTGTGAATTATTAATAAAGATGATGGAATCACTTTTTAGAAAGTTCCAGAACAGTGTGTTGTGCTGTGTTGGGTCATCTCCTTAACTTTGATAATATACAGGACAAATGTATAATAATTAGGGTTTCTTACCTAATGCTGACACAGATATCACTTCTCCTTTGAGTAAATCACGAGATTCGAGAATAGCATACCAACTATTAGGAAAGGGTGGAGGAAGTGGTCCTTTTTTCTTTAATGATTGTACTCGTTTTATAAAATCTTTTAATTTTTTTCCTTGTCCTTTTGCTTCATCTTTAAAATACTCATAACCTACATCTCCCAAGTTCTGATAACAAATTTAATAGAAATTGTGTCTTTGAAGAATAATAAAAATTAGAATAAATATGGCTTTGAGCTTACTCGAACTCTATTCAGTGGCCTAAATAAAATATAATAAAATCCATATGCTGCAACCAAAACCACTAGTATATAAATAAGTACATCATCTATGATCCATCTAAGCTCATCTTCACCTAGAATGTTATTATCTTGAAATTTTAGCGATTCCATCACCACTAAATTTTAAAACATATAGTTCTTAGAAAACAAAACAAAGACTACTGAATGCGTCAGTTATTCGATCACTTAGATAATTTTATTGAAAATAAAATTTATTAATGCTGTAATATAAACTTTATGTGCTTATTAATTTATATTTAATTCATCTAATGAAATTAAGTGCATATAAAATTTTTATGTGTAAAATTCGCTAAGTGAAAGTTGCAAGAAATTTAATTTTAACATTGACTTTTTTTTAGTGTTTTTATGCATAGTGAACATGCAGGGGCAGACCTACACAGGGACTACTGGGGCTTAAGGACCCACCATAATTAATTTATTATTATAAATTTTTAATACTTTTTTATTAACAATGAGCAATTATTATACAGGGTGTCCTGAAAGTCTGGTTTCCACCAAATATTTTCTAAGCAATTGCATCTAGGCAAACTTTGATAAAGGGATTATATAGAAAGTTGAGTGAGAGCAATCCAATGATGTTATCAAATTTGACTTTGAAAGTCATTTTCAAGATTTTTCACTTTGTAACTTCTTAACCGTAAAAGATACAGCAAAATTTCTAATTAGAAAGTTGTAGAGCACCATCAAATTAGTATAAATGAATGTATAAAATCTCTATAAGTAATGGAGATCTTTGAGAAATTTTACCAAGTAAGTTTGTAGAAATGTTGTAAAAATGGATGGGTTAATGAATAGGTGGAAGGGAGTGTAGGTAGATGGGTTAGTAGATGGGTTGGTAGATGCGTTGTTTGGTATGTTGTCCTTTGGCAACTAGACAGAGTTCTGCACGGTGTTGGATGGAGTTATGCACAGCCATCAATGTTGCATTTGAAAGGTGAGTACAGGCCTCTCTAATTCTTTTCTGGAGCTGAATCAGTAAATTGGGGGTTGTGTCATACACTTATGACTTAATATATGCCCACAAAAAGAAGTCAAGGAGTGCCATATCCAGTGATCTCAGTGGCCACAGGAAGTTTGTTCATTTCTTCAAAAATAACTACATTGATGTCACTTCTTTGACTCCATTTCATCAAAGGGGTCATCGACACATATTTTTGAAGTGACCCCTTTGATGAAATGGAGTCAAAGAATTGGCATTGATGTAGTGAATAAAAAAATTAACAAATTGAACAGTTGCAAATTGAAATACATTTTAATTATATTTATAATTTTTTGCCTTTTATTTTAAATTTCTTCAAAGACTACTTTTTCAAAGACCAATAGGTAAGAATCCTTAGTTTTGTTTTCCATCCAATACAACTGGCAAAACTTGCTTTGTTGCCTCTGCAGTCCCTACCTTGCAATGTAATGTGTACAGCTGAGTGAACAAACTGGACACTGTTTGAAATGTGCCATCATCAAGAAAACTTTCAGCACAACTTAAATGTCTTAAATTTTCTTTAGTTGTGAATAACATTGCCCTAGAACCACAATCACTTTGCATTAACCCATACAGAAAAGTTTCTGAAAAAAGCTCAATTTTATCCCATGATATTTCTCCCAGAGTAGCAGGCTCTTTAAATGTTTTATGGCAATGATATCGTTTAACTGCTTAGATCAAAGCATTTTACTTGGGAGGGCCTAGTGGATTTCAATACCCCCTGCTGCTGGAGTAACCTGAATTAATTGAGAGGGTTTTTTATTTGTTTGAGTGGCTCACTCCATCATGGCCTAAGTGATCCTAATCACATGCAAATGAGTTTCATCCAGTAAATGAGAGTGTCTATTTGGTGGAATTATGATATGTGGTTCTACTGTTCTCATATTTGTGTTAATTCGTCCAGAGCATTGATTGTAGAAGGTTTCAAATTTCCAGTGGATTTTAGTTGCTGTTTTCTTATCAATAATGTATGCACAGCCATCAAGACAGAGCTTAGGCTTTCCACAGATAGTTAAGCACATTGTAATTTACATAACAATTTACTGCAATTTATTTTAATTTGAAGTGATTTTCCACGATTTATTTCGATTTGAAATGATTTACAGCAATTTATTTCCTATTTAAAAAATTTTCTTCAAAATATTTTGATTTTAAACAATTTATGCAATTTATTTTGATATGAAACAATTTTCCTTAATTTATTTTGATTTTAAACAGTTTCTCTTGATTTTTTCCCCCATATATATGATTGTGGTATTAGTTAATACCAAGTTTATTTATTTGTAATGTTTTTTATTGTGTTTTTATTGTATTGTGTTGTTAGGTTTAAATAAGGCTTATTAGGTTTATTTTAGGGTTAAGATATTTTGTATTTTGGAATACGAGCACGAGTCTTTGTATTGTTGAGTTTGATTGACATTTCGAGTCGATTGTTGACCGCGCGTGTGCGCGAGCTTTTTAATTGTTACCGAGCAACTGAGGTCGCTGTAACCTATTGTTGGCCTCACTTTTTCACCGAGTTTTGACCTGTAAACATCTCTGTACGAGCCCGTTGCTCTTTAGTGTTTAAAGCAATAAACACCAGTTCTTATTGTTCAAACTACATACTGCGAGCCTGACCACTCATTTATTCCCCACATATGATTTCCCTCAATTTATTTCTATTTATAACGATTTGCCGCAATTTATTTCGGTTTGAAACAATTTTCCTCTATTTTCTTCTATTTGAAACAATCTCCCACAATTTATTTCTATTTAAAACAATTTACCGCAATTTATTTTGGCTGGAAACAATTTTCCTCAATTTATTTCAATTTGTTTTGATTTGGAATGATTATTCTTCTGAACAATTAGTAGATGTATATACATATTTACATATGTACATTCCTTCAACATGTTGTATCATGGAAGAAACATACTCAAAGAAGTGATTGGTTAATCAGATCAACATATTTTTTTATGTTCAAGAAGTGGTCATCGATGAAATGAACCACTCTCTTATGATTGATTGGAGTAAGGGACACCCGGCAGTCAGTTGGAGAGAGTCAGTGTGTGTCATAGCTCTTGTGGCAACAACACCTCAGATCATTGTGTTGGAGCTTTTTGTGGCACCATCACTTCCAAGAGGCCAAAAGCAGGATGTTGGTAAGGTACTCTGAAAGCATCTGGCAATAGTAAAGATCCCTCACCTGATGTGACCCTGGCAATTGGGTGTATGACACGAGATCCCATCCCATGACAACACAAATGCAAGTCACTTAAACAGATTGCTTTTAGGCCTGTGCAGGGCCAGCAGACAATCAAAATAATGTCATCATGGTCATGGGGATCACTCTTCATGACCATGGGTTGAAATTGGGTGATGCTGGCACAGCCGGCAGTCATGGTCGATGATGACCTGGGGTCCCTCTCTTTGGCTGCAATATAGATTGTGATGACAGACATCACTTGTCTCATTATTTTGTATCGTGACACACCATCCTCTTTGGTATCTTGTCCCCTAGCAAGATGCCAGAGGAAGGGTAGTCACAGTCTATTCAAATTAAGATTTGTAATGCTATATTATAAATTTTATGTGCATATTAATCCATTAGCATTTATTTCATCTAATGAAATAAAGTGCACATAAAATTGTATGCATTTGCTAATTGGATCATGAATGAAATTTAATTTAATTTAATAGTTTGATTTAATGTATTAGTTTTTTCTGATTTTTATGCATTGTGTACATAAAAAATTTATTGGAAATAGCTACATAAAAGATATAAATAAGATGAGAAGTAAATTAATTTCAAATTTATTTCTAATCAAATTTACTCTAATTCTAATCGTCAATCACAATAACTGTACTAAAAATTACATCTAACTGTTACCAATAAAGAGAATCTTTTTTGAATAGAATTGTGCATACCATTTTCGATACAGAACAATAGAACTATCTTCTTTGACTAAAATAGGCTTTGATGTGTACTTTTTGAAAATCCACATCAATGCATCTTGCTCAACCTAACATTAAACAAAAATTAGATATATTTTTTGTTAATAAAAATCACATTAATATTTAACTGAGCATAAACTTACTGTTAGTGAATGAAGAGTCAACCATATTCTTGTAAAAAATGTTGGCATATAATAACGTGCATATATGTGAATCCAGATTTGCTGTTCTAATGGTGTAATAGGTAATGTAGAATGTATCAATAAGAAATGTGTGAAAATGGAAAAGTTAACTCAAAATGCGAAATTGCAACTCTGTACTAAAATATAAGCAGCAATAAAAATAAATTACACAATTAATTTAGAAATAATCTTCACTTGAGTAACTTTATGGTTTGTTTCAGACAATAGAATATTATCGAACAGTAAAATTGTTGGAGCAGGACAATTTGGAGTACGAAAGCTTGGAGCCAGACAATTTGGCACCAAAAAAGGACAATTTGGAGCCAGACAATTCGGCTCAAAAAAATCTTATTGTCATACCTTGTTCACACTGCTGGATTTCGTCTGCATGGATCTCGTCCGCAAATATCTCATCAGAAATAGATTTCATTTCCTGTGACCCGGATTTCAAAGGGTTCACATTAGAAGGCGGATTGGATTAGATCAAGTTTAATTTTAAATTAAAAAAAAAGTTTAAGTTATGCAAATAAAATTACCATTCCAAAATTAAGGCAAAAGTGTCACTATCTGGCCAAGTTACAGCTTTTTTCCTAATTTGTTTTAGATGCATTTTAGCCAATGTGCTTTCTGCCATGTTGTTTGGTCCAAAAATGACCCACAATGCAATGCGCAGATCTAATCCAGCAATCCAACCGAGTTGTGGAAACTCTGTTCACCAACTGAATTTCAGGTGGCTTAGATTTCTAATCCATTGCGGATAGTGTTCACATCAAGCTGTAGATGCTAATCTATCCCAATGAATAAGATCCAAAAGCTCAGTGTGAACAAGGTATTAGGGAGTTTGTGCAGCACATCGTTACAACAAAACGATATGCAATAACGATATTATTGTGCCGATATGGTTATATCGTTTTCGTTTTGAGTATTTGTTACGCTAAATATGAAAAATAGCGTAGCCAATCAGAAATAGGAACACTATTCTCTAACAATGGTTCCTTATAATTAGACAAAAAAACTCAACCGGTTGTAACCGAGTGAATTTTTTTGAACATGTACACTCATACCTCGCTTAACGGCCTAGATAGATTCCGGAAAAATTGGCCGTAAATCGAAAAGACGTAAAACGAATCACTGTGTACACAGTATTTTTTTGGCCGTATAACGAAAATTGTGGGCCGTAAATCGAAAAAGTGCCTTAATTTAAAAAGGCCGTTAAAGTGAAACGCCATATAAAAAGCGGCCGTAAAACGAGGTATGAGTGTATTGTTAGTTGAGAACAAGAAATAGTGTTAAGACTAAAATTGCTACATGCACAAATGACAAATAAATTCAAACGATAACACTAACGATAGAAGTGTACCGTTTCCTTTTTAGTGTATCGTGCCACTTAATGTTGTCTTGCACAAACTCCCTATTATGTTATAATCGTTACGTTGACGAATCGTTAAGTCGACGAATCGTTATTCTAATTCCAATATATGCAAAAATATCAAATTCAAAAATACAAAGTACAATTCTCAAAATCTAAAAATCTAAAAATCTAAAAAAATTGAAATATGCAAAAATATCGAATAAAATCAAATAAAATGTCTCTTGAATTTGTAGAAACAGAAAAAGGCAAAAAATGTTAGTTTATGATGCATACAAGCTTAATTTTCTCATCCTACTGTTTCAAAGTTAGTAATTAAAATTCAAAATAAACAAATATATAAATAGAATGAATGTTAAGCATTTACTTTCAGGAAAGGAACCTCGTTTAAAAAAAGGACTAGAGAAATTTAGATTTACGGCTCAAAAATGTTATTTCAACTTACAACAATGCTCAAACACTATTTATGCAGATGCAGCAATAAAGTTATTCTATAATCAGTGTCTGTGGAAGTAGGGAAGTCTCTCGATTCCCCTATCTGACCTAGATTGGGGACACTGTAGGCCACCAGGCAGCGCACATGCAAGCAGAGAGGGTATTTTTGTGTATCTCAACCACCCATATAAAATAGACTCTAAACACAGAAGTTAGGAAACTCTTTTAATTTCACTATTATCTGTATCAAGCACATGATGTTTAATATTTCTAAAAATAATAATGTTTTAATGCTGACAGAAAATCTACTATGTGGTCATTGTTAGTTTGAAAGAAAAAAATTATTAGACAATCATAACCCAGTTTTAATAGTAAAAAATTTTAAACTCAAAAATTAATTTATTAATTTAAGTACAAGTGTTAAAAGTTTTTTTGAATTGATTCAAATTTACTTTAAGTTAATTGTTTAAAAATTTAAAAAAATTTGTACATGATAAACTCTAAACAAAAAAAAGACAATTCTTACAGATTGAAGTGCTAATGTATATGCATCATCAAATTAGAAAATGCACAGAAAAGTTTTATATGCTTTTAATTTTATTAGATGAAATAAATAATACCAGGGATGTTGGAAGGAAACGTTTTGATTTTATTACTTAACTTTGACTGATGTTGACTTTATTGGTCAAGATGTACGTAAATAGACAACAAATAAAATGCCTAAAAATTTAATGTTAATAATTTATACATTTTTTTTCATTTTCATTGTAACCTATGGATTTTATTATAATTTATTCTGGCCTATTCTGGCCTAGAATACGGATAAGCCCCTGGATATATATGCTTCTTGTTGGAAATTCAAACTCTCAGTTATTTAGGACAAATGACTAAGACAGGGATGCGACACATATGGGTATGACTCATTCCCCCCTTTCCAATTTTCTGGCTACTGAGGTCCTTACTGTAATTACTTCCTGGTTAGCCAGGAACACTAATCCTTATAACCAATGGGAAACATTGGGATCTTTAGTAATGACCAATCACAGAGTGCTCCTCTGTAGCCTGTACTTGTGTATATAAACCAACCTTTTCAAAAATAAAATCCTACCATCTTACAGCTTGAACAAGCAACTTGTGGCTCTTTCATTAACAACACTTCTTTATTTTGTTATACACCATAATAATCACACTATTATTGCAATTGTATTATTAAATTTGTATTATTAGAACTTAGGTGATATAGGTTTTGAGTGTTTAAAAGATGAAGCTAAAAAGCAAGGAAAAAAATTGAAAGATATTGTAAAACATGTACAATCATTAAAAAAAATTACTTCCACTTTACAGTTCCTCCTCACTCAAGTATACATATATATATATATATATATATATATATGCATAAATTTATATAAAAATCAATTTGTTTAAAATTTAATTACCAGGGAACTAGAAACAAACATAAACCTTGAAAGTACCATGATGGGACAGGCTCAAGCTTGCTAACAGCCCTGTGCAAGGGCTTGCTAATAAGGACCAACAGTCACTTATTCAAAGATGAAATTGTCCAAAGCTGAACCTGTAAACTAGGGGGAAAACAAAGCATAGATAGTCATCACCCCTAAAAAATGTCAGCCCAACAACATATAAAACTTTTTCTGCTTCTTTTTTATTTAAAAAAAAATTTAACAAAATTTCTTAATATTCAAACACAATAGTTTTTTAAAAAAATTTCAATTTTAAAATGTGAAAAAAAAAATAAAATAAAGAATGAAAAAATAAAATAAAATAAAAAATGAAAAAATAAAATAAAATAAAAAATGAAAAAATAAAATAAAATAAAAAATGAAAAAATAAAATAAAATAAATCTCTTATATCTAAGCAGAAAAAATACAAAGATCAAATTTTACAGTTCAGATGGTATATCATTTTCACAAAATGTTTTAAATCAGTTAATTTTGTTCATATTTACCTGTATTTATTGTTTAATATTTTGTTTTAAAATTAATTTGGCTTTCAAATCGTTTTTATTCAGCATGCCCACATTCAATTCTGTGTAGTTTGGCCATTCCACTGCTACCAGCGCCACTTGTGGCAAAAAAGACAAACTTTGCCTTTTTTCCTAATTTTAGGGAGTCGGCAGACTTCCACACACCCTGCTATAATTATAATAATTTCTGTAAATAATAAAAAAATTTTTGCTCCGAATTGTCCAATCTCAATTGTCTGCTCCAAATTATCCAATCCCAATTGTCTGCTCCAAATTGTCCTGCTCCGAACTGTCCGGACACCATTGAAAACTATGTTGATTAATGGATATGTGTCTTTGAAAATTAAATATGTTAATAACTAATGGACAGTGTAGTTGATTAAAATGAGTACTGTCGCCGATATTATCTGCCACATCCTGTCATAAATATGAATATAGTTTTTTATTTTTTATTTTTAATGTTTTTATATTTAATTTATTATTTCACTTACATTGTGACAGCATTATAGACACATGTCCCGAGGTTGTCACAGGACCTAACGACCCTCCACTTTGGATGCATCAGGAGGCCTCGCCTCCCAATCACGTGACTCCGTGAGCCACATTCCCGAGGCTCACTCAGTCTTGAGCGAGGCACAGAACAGAGAGGAGCTCTGTTCTGTGGTTTAGTGTTTGACTTAAGCAGCACTAAGAGGGATGAGTCTCTCCGTGCTGGCCTTGTGGCCTAATCAACGTAGTTATTCGGTCTTCCCAGTAACCAACATTTAGACACTTGATCGATACAAGTTCCGTGGCATTGTGCCATGGTCCTAGCTTTACTTCATCATGGCTCGCCACTATGTGATGAGCCATGGGCAACTGGATTCAGCATGGCGCTGACTCTGTCAGCGATGCAACGAGTGGGGTAATGTGGCCTCTCGGTCACCTTACTATTCATTATTAATAAACATCTGTGTCTTGAAGATACGTCTCTAAGTCCAATTTATTCGCGTCTGCCATTCCTACTGCTTGGTGTGATCTAAACACATCAAGTAGTCCGAAAGGCAGTCACAACATAAATAAGACCTGGAACATTTAATTCAGATCGTCCTTCGTAAACTAGTTCTCTATTTAAAAGTCTATCTACTTCTGGAGGAAACCATGTTGGTTCTTCATTTTTTACATGATACCAAATATATATGATTCCTGTTCTTTTAATTGACTTCCATTTCTTAACATTTGAATGAGAAAAAACTGTGAGTGTGAAAAACTAATTTTGCAGATTATTCAATAAAGCACCAGTAAAATTATTTAATAATAACGTGCCTTTATCAGAATATGGTACTTTGACACATTCTCCATTCTTTCCATCAAATTGCCAGTCATGAAAGAGATATTGGAGACATGACCCAGCCAATTTTCCTCCTATAGCTAAATGTGGACATAAACTTCTCCATGTTTCGTTCAAAAAACAGCAAATATTTCTCCTGTGATTTAAAATCAAAAGTGAATACTAAAATATTTTAATTGTTTTAAACGTTATTAACAAACATATTGACAAAATTGTTTTGTATTAATAGAATTTCTTACCTAACGCTGACACAGATTTCACTTATTCTTTATATAAATCACGAGATTCGAGAATAGCATACCAACTATCAGGAAAAGGTGGAAGAAATTGTCCCATTTTCATTAATGATTATATTTGTTTCACGCCATCTTTCAAGTTTTTTCCTTAATTTTTTTAAAATACTTATAACCTTCATCACCCATGTTCTAATAACAAATTTAATTGAAATTATGTCTTTAAAGAATAATAAAAATTTTGCCAACCAATTTAGCTTCATCCATCACGTTCTCAAATGCTCTTTAACTCACATTATGAATTATTTGGTATCTGCTTAACAATGGCAAATCATGCATCGATTCCTGTTGCGGAATTTTCGCACTTCTTTTCTGGTGCTGCTTCTTTCTCATAAACAATGGGAGAGTAAGCTCTAACTTCTTCAACAGGTGGCAAAAATAAAAAGTCAAACACTGACTTCTTCTGTAATGTTTCTGTCAAAGAAGATATAACTCTTTTAGCTGTTTTAATCGGTCTTGATTTAATTGAGGCATTTACCGTTGGAGAAGCCCATTCTCTTTCATATCAATCAAACTCTTCTTTTTTCATAACTTTTCTTTCCAAATGAGTAGATCGTTCTCTATCAGAAAATGATCTCAACCGACAAGAATCCCTCCATCTACTTTCTCTGTCTCTATAGGCTTTAGACAATTTGTCCCAATCTTGCAGTGCAAAAGCACTTTTGGCATATTATTTTTCGTCCATGACCATTCTTGTATCAAACAGGGTTGTTGGAAATTCTGGGTTCCTCCTATAAATACTTTCTCCCAGCTTGAATTTTTTTTCCAGAAGGTAGACATGTTGCATTAGCAACTCTTTGTATGAAGCACAATTCAGCTTCTTCTTGGGTCTGCCTCAAATATCTTACAGTCTCTCTGAATTCTTTCTCTGTTATAAGGTTGGAAATTCCAATGATTGTAAATACTTCATTCTTTGTAGTCCATTGGAAAATCCTCTCTATAGCAAGAGATGGTATCAGCTAAGGAGGGTCATCCCCTAATCTTACTATCTCTGTCGCCCATTTACGATCTGATTCCGAAAAATGGTCTACATTTCCAGCACTATATTTGTCCCATCTTCAGGAAACAGCTTGAAAGAACAACAACCTAATCCTCCAAGGGTTGCTATTCCTACATAGCCATTGAATCAAACATGGAATTGCTTCTCTAAATACTATTCCTGCTGTTGGGATTTTGTCAGGTATTTTGTCCCAACAACTGTCTGCAATCTGTCTTATCTAAAGAAAGATCAAAACATGTAATTAATTACAGACAGTCAGATATTGTTAAAATATTTGTCCGAATTATCAAATCCTTAAATTTCAATAAATATTCCCATTTAATCAGCAGTTCCTATTTGCTACCAATTTAATAATTTACAACAGGATCAATTACTTATATTTAATCTTTTTATTTCATAAATGAGAGAAATTCCCTCCTTTTAATATTAATCTTTGTTGTTTCTTTTTCAACAAACATATTTTATGGTATTTCCATAAATCAATCTATATAAATTAATACATACCACTTCCGACTGTCTGTTTTGAGGAAATAATGAGTGTTCATAATTTTCTTCTGAGCTAATTTCTTCATAATATTCATGTCTTTCAGTAAAATAGTAGAATTTCTATTAACAAATATTGACTTGACTTATCCTCACCACAAACAATCCAATATACAGGGTGTTCACTGATAAGTGTTCCAGTTAAATAATTTGCAAACAATTAAAGTTATCAAAATTTTGTTTAAACAAGCTAATATGAATAAGGGGTGAAGAATTTAATGGTAGTCATAAAAATAATTTTTGACCACCGAAAATGCTACATTGTAGTTCTAACTTTTTAGTATTAGAGATAGAGCAAAACTTTCAATTAGAAAGTTGTAGAGGACAAAAAGTTATCTTAGAAAACATTGCGTCCAATGTATGTCAAATATTCACTTTTAAATCCAGTAAATATATTTAGTTTGCAATAATTCATTGTAACTTACAATGTGGACATAGAAATGTATACATGCTTTAACACTTCCAAGAGGAATGGTTCTACATTCTACATATTATTAAGTCTCAAAACACTACGTCATTTTTCTGAAATTGCAGTCTAACATGTGACCAGTCACATACAATGTTGAAGGACCTTGACCATTTCTTTAGCAATAAAGTTTGTCATTTGTTCTATCTTTAACAAAGACGAAGCACACAAAAAAAAGTAAAAAAGTGATTAATATGAGTTTTAAAATATGTTATAAAATTCAACAAAAATAAACAAAATAATCAAAAAGGTTTTTTTTCTTTAATCCTTTTTTCTAGTTTTCCAAGAAAGAGGATTATTTCTTGTTGACCTTCTGAGATTATATCTAGAATTAATTTTCTGAGTTGACTCCCTTTTATTAGTTCCTTCTTCTTCTTCCCCCTTTCTAAAGGTCAACTTTTGATCTAAAATTTCTAAAATTGAGGGAATTTCAACACTTGAGAAATCAGTTTCAAAGTCACTCTCTTTCTCTATTTAACAATCGACATCGCTTTCTTTGCCAAATTAACTCATTATCATTTTCTAAATCATTTTCATTTTCTACATCATTTTTATTTTCTAATAAGGAATTTTTTGCTTCTTTTTCAAAATCAGCACTCAACTGATCTTTTGACCATAAATCCTGTGGGAATTCAGGCATATAAGCACAAAGTTCACTTCCATTAATGGATTTCTCTATTTTATTGTCACATAATCTCTTTAATCCATAGGCATTACCTCCGTGGACCTTTAAAACAACATTTGGGCCATCTCTCTCATCAGATAAGGAAACTGCCACACCCTATGATGCTTTTGAGAAGATGTGTTGACAAGATGTGTTGCCTCTTTCATACTAGATTACTAACTTGAAATTTAGTGGAATTTCTACTATCTTCCTGCATTCTTTTTCTCAGGTGGGCGATCATGTGCTCACAGGCTTGGTGAATGAGTTTTTCCAACTTTATCACATACTCATGTGGATTTAACAAATTTAAGCTATAGTAACTTCCTCAGCTATCCTCGAATTCCATGGAACTTGTAATTCTCGTGCAAAGTTTAAATATGTTGGAGAATACAGCAATGATCTTGATTTGGCTGTTCTCAAACAGAAAGCCAATTCTCTCAGATATTTGTCTCAATAAGCATGTACATCTGTGAAAATTGCAAGAATATACTTTATGTCCCTATTTAATCTCTCTACTGGGTTTGCTTGTAAATGACATGTGGAGGTCAGGGTCAGTGAAATCTTATATTTTGTAGCAAATTCCTTATAAATCATGGAGATGAACTGTGGTCCATTATCGGATATTATCTTCCTAGGGAATCCGAACCTCATAAAAACATCATTATTATTATTTTACTTGCTGTAGGTTTTGACAGGAGAAATAACTTAGTGCACTTTGTTGCTACGTCTATAATCACCAAGATGCGCTGGGGTGACATTCATAAAACAACTTACGCAAAATTTTTTGCGTAAGAAATATCTTAGTAAGAAAATAGTATTCATAAAAATTTCCCTAAGTAATTTTCTAAGAAAAATCTTAAGTGACCTACAAACGTTACTTAACCCTTCAAAGCCCATGATAAAGTGCACACTTCTGCTCCCATGATAGGCCATTTTTGGACGCACTTGTTTGCGCATGCTCAGCTTTTAGACACACCCATATATGACGTCATTGCTATGTCATTGAAACTTCAAGGCATGCTTGATCCAATGACTGCAACCACATTGACTGTAACAACTTTGCTTAGATTATATTGATATGGCA
>JAQFZN010001189.1:0-17908 GCA_034687075.1 Geophilus carpophagus | reverse complement strand
TATTCATAGCACAAACCATTCATAAAAATTGCTAATAATTCAGGTATCAAGCCCAAATGTTTCAATTTCTAAAACAAAATAACATATTAGAATTCTTTGTGTATTAGCATCAATGGCTTGGTAGTTGCTTACGACTTAAGCGTCATTGTTGATGGCGCTTTAATTTTTGATTTGATTTACTAACCTATTAAAGTAAATTTTAAATTTAAAGTATCACTATCATTTAAGAATTGTTATTTCTACACCTCAATGCAAAAATAACCAAAGAATTAGATGTTTTTGAATTGATTAGTTGTAATTTAAATATGTATTTAAAGATAAGAAGTTTTTGAAAATTTTTAAATTATAATTAGGTGCATTATTTCCAGACAAAGTAGGTATATTTCTGTTTATTTAATTATGAGACAAATTTTTTAAGATATTATAGAAAAAAAATTATTAAATGTTTTTATTTACAGTGTAAGTACTCTATTTTAATCTATTAATTAATAATAAACAGATGTTATAAAATAGTGTGTAAAATATTATAGAAAGAAATATAATTAAATGTTTTTATTTATAGGCCAATTGTAAGTACACTTTTCTAATCGATCAATTAATTACAGGCAAATGTTATTAGTAGACAGTGCTTTAAAACATTATTCAAATTATACATGGACCAAGAGAAATACTAGCCCAGCTGAACAGATAACTATCACTAGATCTAGCTCAACCCAGTCCGAGTCTTGATTAAGTAGACATATATGTTTATAATTAAAGACTTAGGATTTTGGATTGCAGAACATCATTTACCCAAATTGGAATTTTTCAAAAGCATTTCAAATAAAAATATAATATAATTCTAATAAAATAACTTATGAAATGATAGAATATATAATGTGTTATGTTTTACAACAAAAAGAGAGTATATAATAAACATTACCTTTATCCTTTTGAGCTTCTTCACGTGGATCCAGTTATATGAAGTACTAATAGTAAGACTTGTTGACAGTAAAAAACTGTGATGACACTAAATTTGCATATCACTACGTCAGCAAATACAATTGCTGTATGATATTCAAATGAGTTAGCAACGATGCAAAAATATGAGTTTGTTGTGACGTCAGTGATCACATACCATCGCCAATCATGGCTATTGAATTCCTATTTTTTTAATAAAATTTACTACTAATAAAGCTTATCGGGGTGTCACTAACTGCTATGATTAAAATTTACGTCATCACCTCTTGCGCATCAATGCGCATAAATGTCATGATTCGAAGTTTTCGACTACAGTGTCGCATATACGTATAAGTACGTATGACGATAATTTAAAATCAAGAAATTAAAAAATAAATAAAGTTTAAAAATTGAAAAATAATTAATGATTTAATTCAGAGATACCGTGCTACAGAAGTGCATTCAGAAGGGTTTTATGGAGCATGGGTCAGATTTTGTTTTTACTTTTGCTTCACTGAACTCATCACCATTTAAATCAAAAATCGTAACATTTTGATTTCTTAATAAATTTATTCAAAAGTTAACTGTAAAAGATTCTCACATCTTCTCTAACAAGATAACGGTCACTATTAACGTGAAAAACAAAAAATTAAAAAATAAAATTAAAATGTTTACAACTATTACTAAATATATTTTGTTTAGTAAACTTTTAAAATTATCATATTTATTTGGTGATGACAATAAATGAGAATGCTAAAACATTCATAATAATAATACACTTATCAATGATTAATGACGTGTCAAAAACTGTCAGAAAATGAGAAAAACTTAATAATTCAACAGGCAATAGGACACATTGATTATATCTCTTCATGTTAACATTCAACTAACAGAAGTGTAATTTACTTGCTTCACTTAACTACCAAAGAAAACTCGAGTAAATTTTTCTTTTTCTTTCTTCAACTTATCAAAATATGAAAAGATCGATCAAAGATGCTTTTAAAAAACGAGTTAGAAAATCATGGAAATTTCAAAATAGTATAGAAAATTTGAATACAATTAATTCAGTTGTGAAATTAGAAAAATTCAAATTGACAAAATCAAGATACCGAACAGCAGGTGCTATATTTTGCATGAGCTTTTTCTTATGGCAAATGGGTTTAAGTATAAGTAGATATACACACCATTCAATGACCACTCATGTCACTATCAAACAGTCCAAGCAATTTTACTTACCAAGTGTAACTGTGTGTAATAATCACTACCGATTTCTTCACATGTTACAGCAGTTAGAAGCAACAAAAAGTGAAGAAAATTTCACAGAAAACGAATTAAATTTATTTTGGATAAGTCATGGAATTCAGCAGGAAGATATCTCGATTGAAGTAACTGTAAGTTATTAATTTTATTTCCTGTACGTAACTAAATTAAATTAAATTTATTTTTAAATATTTCCAGTATGATTTTTTAAGACAATTAAACAAAACTGAAACACAGTTGCTTTCCACAAATCAACGAAACCTAACTATTACCAATCAAACTGTTTTTCTAACTTGTTTGGGACAATGTGTGGATATAACATTAAGTAGTAGATAGAAATATTTCTCATTTTTAGAAACAAAGTAATTTTTTTCTCTTCACAGGATATCCTGCACATCAAAGAATTTTAGGTTTTGCAATTCAAATTAAAGATAATGCTAATATTGAAAAACATAATCCAACAACATTTAATTCGAAACGTTACTATAATGTAATTATAGAAATATTATCTAATTTTCTTAAATTATTAACGTTTTTTGAATTCAAATAGTTATATGCCCATCATAAAAATATGTTTTACATTAATCGTAACTTTATAAACACAAGAGCACCACAAGGTATTGAATTGTGGATAACATTTATAAAAAAGCAAGTAAGTACAACAACTGGAGCGTCATACAGAATTATTCTTTCTTCTTTTTCTGATTTCTAGTTCATTCGTTTGAACAGTCCTAATAATCGTTGTCAGGCTGTTGATCAACATCAGAAATGCTTGGACAAATGTTTTCATACAAAAATAAGTAGCAGAGTTACTTGCAAGTAAGTAAAATCCACCAATTTTTATTTCATCAAATAAGCTTAAGTAATGATTATAATTTATTTTCAGAATTCCTTCAATGACAGCATACACTGATCTACCTACTTGCACAAATTGGCACAGTGTTGTGTTAGTTTACTATCAAATATATCGACATCATGCAACCGGTGAAATACACAAATGTCCTTGCGTGAGACCTTGTAGTGTTACTGAGTATCAAGTCAACCGAATTGAATATATGCCTTTTGAAGAGAAGTTTAGTCAAATTAGTATTGAATTAGAAAATAGATTTGATGAAGTAGTGCGTGAATATTATGTGTATTCATTTGCTTCTTTAATTAACGACTTTTGTGCAATAATTGGGTTTTTTCTGGGAATCACTCTTCCTCGTTTAATAGAGGTAGTTCACTATTTCGCAAAAACTGTAATTAATTCACGAAAGAAGACAGACATTGTTAATTAGAGATGTTAAAATTGGCGTATTTAATCAAGTTCCTATTTATTTATATTGTAATCACTTGTAAATTTATTGTTATTCAATAAATGTAATAAATTTAAATAGTAAATTAAAACACAAAAACTCTTTTTAATAGGAAATATGTATAATTTACAAAGAAAAGTTATGCAGAATATTAGTAAGTGACAATAGCAAACAATTAAAAAACTATCAAATGAAATATTGAAAAAAACATACATTAATATTTATCAAGGATACATTTAGTCGATAGAAAATTGTGCTTCATCAACTATTAATGTGATGTATATTTATTGCAAGTTTTAAAGAAAAAGCTGTTTTCATCCAACTTTTAGTCAAAAATTAGTGCAAAATAAAACACCTGCCAAAAGTGCATTTTCAAGGTATTTAATATACAGTGTCAAAAACAAACTTCATTTGAATTTTCAAATTAAGATGATACAATATTACACTAACACTCAGTTCCCACTTAAACCACTCTTGTAGAACTTGAGACTTCTACAAGTTCAAACTTCTACAAATAAAATTGATACTGTTCACACTAGGGGACAATTTTGTAGAAGTCACGTCAAGTATCATCAGTCCGGTTATACCTTATTTATACAAATCTACTTGTAAATACTTTAAATACAGTCTGATTTTGCTCTATGGAAGCTAAATCAGAGTGTATTTTACCTTTATATCACAAATTTTATCTCCGCTTCAACTTGGGTTGCTGGCAGCCATCTTTTTTTCTGTAGTCACATGACCCAAAATGGGCGGGTTTTGTAGCTGTGACTTGAGTTTAAGAAAAGTCGCTATTTTGTTTTAGGTTCTACAAAACCTGTACAAGTGTGAACAAGGGATTTTCTAAAAGTGGGCGGGTTTTGTACAAAAGTGGTTTAAGTGGGAACTAGCATAAGTTCTACAAAAATTCCAACAATTATTGCAATTTTTTAAAACATTATTAAAATCTCTTCTTGCAATCCTTTAAAAACATTTTCATTTTTACTGTACAAAATTCCACAATTCTTATTAATCCTGGAAGTGATACTCCCAAAAAAAATCCAACTAAGCCAGCAAAATCATTAATTAATGCAGAAAATGGATACACGTAATGCTCTACTATCATTATATCAAACCTATTTTCTAACTCAACACTCATCATACTATAATTCTCATTTAAAACCATTTGTTCAATGCGATTTAATTTATACTCGACAACTTTGCACGGTTTCGTGCATCTGCAGTTACTTATTTCACCAGTAGAATGTAATTGATGAATAAACAAAAATGCATCTTCGACATTTTTCCAAGATGAACACATAGGTAAAAACGAGTTTTTTATCGATGGAATTCTAAAATAAATTATATTTGTACACGCCACAGTATATAAAATACAAAATAATTACTTGCAATGAAGTTTGCTTTCAACTTTTTTTAAAACACAATCATCCCAGCATTTCCTGAAATCTTCTGTAGATTGGCACGGATTAGTAGGACTATTTAATCGAGTATACTACAAAAGAGAAGATTTTACAGATTATAAATTCTAATTTCATTATTATTGCACTACACTTTACCTCTTTCTTCTCATACGTTAACCAGATTTCAATGTTTTCTGGTGCCCGAGCATTTATGAAAATACTATTGATGTACAAGATGTCTTTGTCATGAGCATGTATCTGTCATTAAATAAAATAAAATGTAGTAAATGCTTAAATCACTTAAACAAAATTAACTTACGTTGAAGTAATTCTTGTTACTTTCATTATAAACTTGTTTGAAATTTAAATGGTTCTCAATTCTAATTGCATAACCTAAAATTCGCTGATGAGCTGGATATTCTATAAGTTAGATAATTATCACCACATGACTAAATAGTCTTGTTTCGTTTTAACTTACTTAAAGCCATATCAACACACTGTCCTAAAACTGTTTGCAAAGGCGTTTCGTTTGTGACTTCACCATAACTGTGGAAGTCTTCGCATTTGTTTGTTTTGCGATGTTGCATGAAGAAATCGCACTACAAAATAATTTAGATAATTGGTTACTTATTTATTTCGCTCAATAAAACTCAAATCTAGTGACCTACACAGCAGCACTTGGAAGAAAATACACTAAAAATTAAAAATTCATGTACTTACAGGTATATAAGTTGATATGTATCTTCTTTGAATTCCATATAATCTCCAAAACTTTGTTAAACTGTCCGCAGTTAAATGTTGTGTTGAATTTTTGTCACTCAGTTTTGATAGCATATAAGAAAATCGATAATTATTATTGCAAATAGTTATACTAGGCAAGAATGATTTTTTTGTGTAATTGATTGTTGTTGATGTAGATACTGGATATTTTCTATACCTGGCAACATTTATACTAAGTTGCCATAAGAAAAGACTAAGGCACAGAATAAAATAAAGTGTTTCTAAAACTCTTCTTATATTGCTGACTTTTTTCTTTTTGAATTCTTCATGTGCTAAATATGACTTAGTTGTTGGTCTTGTTGTATTTTGTGATCTGGAAATGAATAATGGTTTCCTTTGTCTTCTATATAAATTGTGAATACTTAAAGATGTTAATTGCTTATTTAATGTTGTGTTTATACTCATTTTGCTTCAAATGAAAAAGTTTTGAATTTAATTAAGTATGAATAAATAAGTAATAAAAATTATTGCTAAAATGTATTATACCTGTTAGTTTGGGAGTAGTCTTCCTGAACTGTGTTATTCAAAGTGTGTCGCTGTGTCAAAATTGATTAAATATTCGATTGGCAATTATGTTTTGAATTATTAAGTATTTATATTCGTCAATGTGACAGTTTTGAGATAAACAAGCATTATCTTCCTTGATAAATTTTTTGTTCATAAATAATAAAGGATAAATAATCTAAAAAAGTTTACTTCAATAGAAATGTCAATAGAGAGCAAAAAATAGAAATAACTTTTTCAGTTTATCATTTCTAAAATTTAGCATCTATTTCATCTATACCAATGATGAGCAAACTTTTTTAGAAGTGGGCCAAAAACAAAAGAAAAAAATGTTGGCAGACCAATATAATTTATTATAAAATAATATGTTTTGGAAATTCTTTAATATTAATTTCTGAAAGTTCCTCATAATCTGGTTCCAATTGGGATGTACTGATTCTGAGAAGTGAAGTTAAATATTTATCTGTCAGTTTATATTTTAATAATTTAATGTATATTTATTATGTAGTTCCGTTTTTAGCATATTCAGAAGTTTTTAAATCAATTTCTATATAAATTCTCACAACAAAAACATTTCTGCGGCGAGCTGGATAGAATCTCCAGGTGGGCTGCATCTGGCTTATGGGCCGTAGTTTGCTCATCACTGATCTATACTATTTCTAACATCCAATTGCTTTACAGTACATCCGAATACTGATAGGCATATTCACCAAGAAATGCTAAGTATTAAGACAGCCCTGAACAGCTCAGTTATTTGGTAGCCTCACTTTGCTAAATAAGTTAGAAACTGTTACTTGAGAAAGAAAAAATTACATGTCGACTTCAAATGTTGACAAAGTTTCTAAACCTGTTGTGTAGTAGTTCAATTTACCCAATTTAGACTATTGATTAACTTACCAGAAACAGTTGTAAGAAAAAAGAATATTCACAAAGCTGGTTAAAATCCTTTTTACAACTATATTTTCCTTAAAAATAATTGATAAAACAATTTTAATCAGCATCATGAACATCCTGAATGTTTGTTGTTTTATTATTTGTTCTTAACTATTAATCACTATTCATTGTCTACCTTTAACTATTCCTGCACAAGTATTTTATGTTCTTGTTATTATTTCTACATAATTTGATTATTGATCATCATCTTATTGCAATTTATTTTATTTACATGCACAAAATAATGTAAAAACATGCAGACTGAAAGAAAACAAACATTTAACTCTGTTTTCAAAAAATCGTGACAAGATAAGGATACGGTATACAAACTAAAAATCTAAAATACTGTTTCAATTGAATAAAATTAAAAATTACACCTAAGAAATATTTTATACAAACATGTAAAAAAAATCTTTTACATTTCCATTTTCTTATATCCAACAACTATTTTTAAACACCTTAAAACGACCACAATTATCTAAGTCTACAAAACATGTAAAAGTTCAGATATTTCATCACAGCTGCGCGTTTTTGGAGGAATGGAACGCACTACCCCTTTTGCTACCTTTAATAAGCTCCGTAGCAAGGGTCAATGCGTTCCTGTTTCACTTGAACACTGTCCAGATCTGTGTAAACTGGCGATGCAGATCTTCTTTGATATCCATCTTCACCTCCAGAATATGATTGCGGAGAGGATAAAAATGGAGAAGAATGATCTGGAGGAGGTTGATTATAAGATGTTGGTGCAAACGCACTATGGGGCGGAGAATAGGATGAACCTGAATTTGGATACGTGCCATCCGATTGCTTATGCGCAAGTGTTGCTGGTGGATAATTTGGCATGGAAGATGAATAATGTGTGGAAGATTGATACGAATTTGCACCGACTGTGTTTTGTGGCTGAGATTGCAGACCGGGAGACATACCAGGACCAATATTTGGAATTTGATCAACGAAACTTTCTAACTGATTCAGACTTCCAGATGATACAAACGAATTCGGATGTCCTGCCGGCGGCGAAGAATAAGCACCATAAGATGCCGAATTTTGTGGGTTTCCATAGTAAGGCCCACTATGAGCAGGCGGAGGTGCATAACCACCACTGTATGGACAACCTGGTGATTGTTGTGGATATCCATGGTACATTACATTATCAGCTTTTTCTTGTTTTACTCGAACTCGCATATACGAAGAATCTTCCTGAGTAAATCCTTGCTTAGCATAGTTTGCGTGCTGTTGCTGCTGCTGCTGCTGCTGTTGTTGTTGTTGTTGCTGCTGCTGTTGTTGTTGCTGTTGCTGCTGTTGTTGTTGCTGCTGCTGCTGCTGTTGTTGTTGTTGTTGTTGTTGCTGCTGTTGATGATGATGTTGTTGACCATTTTCAATTTCTTCTTTCTTTTTCTTTGGTGTGTACTTCTTCTTCTTCTTTGCCTTTGGTCTTTCTTCATCTTCCATTGAAGTAGCAGCAGCTATTCTTATTTCTCCTGTACTGTCCATGTCATGTAAAACTGGTCCGCCATTACTTCCGGATTCATCAGCTTCCTCTTTAATATCTACAGGTTCACTCTTCAAACCATCTTCTGGATCAATTTTAAGCTTAACATCAGGAAATGTTACTTCCTCGTCTTTTAAATCAGGTAATTTGCCACTTAAGTGGTCACGTAGTTTTTTCAAAGCTTGATAAAATGGAACCTTGTCAATGGCTCGTGGTAGTTGAGCGCACCGGGCGCTAGATGACGGCATAACGAAGATTATCTTTAAAAATAAACTTACATTCATGAATATACAATAACAACAAAATCACTTTAAGCTATTAAGTTGGCAACTGCTTGCTGTTAAATTAAATTCCTATGCTAATCTACATCTTAGAGGATCAAACTAGTGGATCTATGCATTAGCTAAACAGGATTAGTTTTGCTATTAGAGATCAGAGGTCTGTGCCTTTATTTTAAAGCAATCTTTGTACAAAATAAAATGTGTTTGAGAATTTAAATAGCATTCAAATCCCTTAATTTTAACGAATTTAATTACTACTTCCTAGATTTTAAGTGTAAAGATTTGTACAGAAGAAAGTATGGTGTTTTCTGTACCACTAACAAGTTGAGGAATGTCAGTCATTCAAGAATATAATGTTATCCAGGGCCTCGGAGAGCTTCAATGGGGCCCAAGCCAAACAACATTTTGGGGGCTCCATTTTTTTTTTGACTCAAAAACCATGGTCAAAGGTAAATGTTTAGGTTGCTGTGGGCTCTGTGGACTCTGGGGCCAGGGTCAAATAACACTCTGAGGCTCTGATGGTAAAATCATGTACAATGGTGTGAAAATAGTGAAGCTACATACACCAAAAACAATATTCTGCTTTTCAGTGTTGCCACCTTTTCAAACAGTTCTTCCAGACAAAATCTCTTGAGATGGCCAACATAAAACGTTGATAAATGTATTTTAAAAAATAAATAAATTTTGATGTTTTTCTAAATTTTCTTAAAACCCAGACATTTTTGGGCTCTGTCCAGACAGCTGGATTTGCAATATAAAACTCGAACAGTTGGCAACACTGCTTTTCCAACAGGCCATATATGAACCTTGTCATTTTCAGAAGTTTTATCGAGTTTACACAAAATCATTAATTTCTACAAGAATTTTAATTATGCAGCAGTGTGTGTCCGCATAATAATTAAGATTTAATGCCCGTTGAATTAGTTATTCGTAAGGCTGGGTGATTACTACATTGCAATATATTTTTTAATATTGTAAATGCCTTGGATATTTCTTACTCTATTGTAAATAACAGCAAAAATATTGTGATAAATTTGCCAGCAAAATATTATAAAATTCTTAATATTGAATTCAAATATTACCAGAAAGATATTGTTAAAGAAACCACAGATAATTGAAAAGGTTTCCATTACATTTAAATAAAATTAAAAAAATTACCGTTGTTGTTCCTTCTATGAGGTCAGGTTGTTTCCCAAAGTCAAAGTTCTTTTTCCCTGAAAAAATTTCATAAATTCCCTTTCCATTGAAAACTGCAATTTTAGGTCGATATTTCTGAAGTTTTTTTAGAAGAATTTTTGCTCCTTCTTTAATTTCTTTCCTGCAAATTCAGTAACATAAATTAATACAACTGACAAAAAGCAATTTATTATACTACACAAACCTAGTAAGATCAGCACTTCCTCTTGTTGTACGTTCTACCATATTTGTAAAGCCAACTCCATATTCAATCAAACGATAATCATCATCAGAGGTCATTGGTTCAGGAATTAAACCAGATAAATATAAACATTTCCCTATAAAAAACAAACTAATTTTTAAAATAGTAACAAAAATTTCTAATTTAAAATAAACGTATGTCTTTTTATCCTTTTATCAGAAAAGAGAGAATGTTAGAGTTATTTTTAATTAAGAAAATATAATTTCTAACAAATTTATTCTAAGAAAATGTGGGCACTTAGCAAAAATAAATATGGCTGCGTATAGAGCAAACCGGTTTAACCTTTGCTATTGTAATTAGCTAGACATAAAAGAGTTTATTCCATAACGAGAATGTTAGAATCCGAGAGAAAAATATATTCTTAGCTGGTTAAGAGTTAGCAGTAGAAAATCTATTAAAAACATTCCAGCTGCCTTCTCTCTCACTAAACTATTACAAACTTGAAACAGGTGGCGTGGTCATAAAAGACCATCTCAAGATAATTTTACCTTTTATCTTTTAAGTAAGTAATAATTTTGTTTCATAATAATTAATCACTTACAAAAGTGATTTCCAGGTCCTGCATAGTGATGACCTTTATATGCTGCGAAAAGTCCTGGATTTATTCCAATCTACAAAGAAATAAAAGAAAGAAATCATTAACCTCATTTTTTTTCTAATAAAATCTACTGGCAAATTTAAGAAAATAAATCGAAAATCTTAATATTCATTTGCATAATACTAAGATCTTCGAAAATATCAAAAATACTTACTTCTTTATATGATATAATCAAACAAAATGGCTGCGTAAAAACTTTGAAACTTACATTTTTATGAAGCCATCAAGTGCACAAAACAACTATTTCTTTGTCCGGATGCAAAATTTTTATAACAGGATGGAAAAAGAAATAATATTCTTACTCCTTTAGGCTAGTAATAACAAAGACATGAAACAAATCTAAAACCCAAACCAACCCAGCATAATAAATTCATTATTAATTACAACATTAAAATAAAAACTGATGAAATAAATAAATAAATAAAAACAACAATTATTTTGACTTATTCTTTTTTTGATTGTTGGAAAATCAAAATAAACAGATGTAATCGCATTATTTTACAGCTGTCATGTGAACATTAAGAATAATTCATATAATCCAAGATGACAAGAACCAATACACATGCCTAGAATCTAGACAAGTGTATTGACGTTTGGCTCATCTATGATCAAATGTGCAGCACTATGCAGTCTGGATTCCACTGCAGAACTTATCTAATCCGGATATTTCAACTCAATCTGAAGCATTCACCTGTTTAGACAATGCACAGGATGAAAACAATGCGATTCAATTAAACTTTTTAAAGAAAATCTTGATTTAGCAGCACGTAAACATATAGATACCTTAAAGTAAAGAAAACTTGATGATTTTTTAAAATCTCCGATTATAGGAATAAATTAATTTTACAAACATGTCTCTCAATTAGTACCGATAATTTACATTTTATTGTACTACAAACTGTAAGTGTATTAAAAAATAAATTTAAATATTTTATTAAAAATTAATTTTACATGAAATAAAAAGGAAATCAGGAGAAAATAACATGTAAAATAGCCAAAATCAATAAAATAAGCATTTTATTACAATAATTTGCATAAAATTCAGAAATTCAGACTTATTTACCATGTCATTTTCTACCTTAGATCATTTTTTGAAAAATTCATCCACACACTACAATTCCAACTGTTTCCTTACAACTTACAACCTTCCAACTAGTACAACTTTGTGCAATATATGATTAACCCAAAATCTCATTTGACATTTCTTCAAATTTATTTTACATTTCTACATCAAAATATGCTAATAAGCACAGAAAAATATCAAGAAATCAAACTTCATTTCCAACACTTTCTCATCTACCTACCATACAGCAGGAAAATTAGGCAACTGCCTCGGGCCCCAACAAGAGAAGCGCCCCTAACTCAATCTGGAGGACTCACTACAGCCACCGTGCATACACTAAATATTTGGGGTCCAAAATTGTATTCTGCCTAGGGCCCCTAACGGTCACAGCATTAACCACTGTTATGCAAACATCACATAACGCGATTTAATTAAATAACATACCACAACAATTTCCAAATTCGGGACTAGATGATCTGGAAGTGTTCTCTTAGCTACTTCTTCTTCAGACATGCCATTAAACCGATCTACCTTCTTCCTTTCTTTCGGCATTTCCCTACACCAATTAAAAAGACATTTAAAATAAAAAAAAAATTAATTAAACCCATTTTTCATTATACTTGCCCCTTTTCATTTTCCTGTTTAATTTTTTTCTTCTTTCCCCTTTTCTTCTGTGTTGTAAGCATATCTAGCGGCGGTCCAGCCGAGTCAGCTTCAGCAATTGTATGACTATACGCACTGGAAGCTGGTTCTGGTTTCATGTAGCCACCAGAGGCATACATGTTTTGATGAAACCGTGATGTGTCATATCCGTCATCCACCGGTTCTTGTTTAACCCTTCTAATGCAATTGATAATACAATTACTTAACATGAAGAATTTAATTATGCAAAAATACTTACACAGGGAAGTAGGGACTGCTTAGGTCCATATAGATGAAATTATATCTTAAAAATAAACAAAAAATCAAATAAAATCAAATAAAAATTAATTCCAAAATTTAAATTCAGCTTTAAATTGAATTTTATTAGGAAAAATATCAAAGAAATGTTTACCTCTTGATGTCAAAATTCCAAACTAAATTTTCTAGATATACATTTTTCAAAAAGAAAATTCGATTTATAATCAAATTTCAGTGAAGGCAAGCTTTTAATGGCAAGTAACCCTTCAGTGCCATTAGAGCAGTGCGTATTGAGCGAAAGAGTTAATTTCATTTCATGAGCCATGTCGGATAATTTCATTTTTCCTGTGCAGGTGCAATGGCAGTTGACTATATCGAGGGCTTTTCCTTTCTTGTACAGAGGTTGGTTGGAATTTTCTAAAACTAATCAAGTGAAACGCTCGCGTCTCCTCCATCTATTCAACGAATTATTATGGACATTTTCCCCGTTTCACATACATGTGCATATTAATTCACGACCAGTAGAAAAATATTCGCTTCCTTTTAATTTCACATATTAAAATAAGAATTTTAAAATTTTCAGAATTTTATTTATTTTTTTTTCTAATTTTATTTTATTTATTTATTATAAAATTCGCTAATTTAAATATTCCGTTATGAATTTCTTAAAACATGTACACGTTAATTAGTAATTTATTGATCAGTCGGTTCTCTACAAGATTTATCGTGATTTCATTTAAAGCAATTTTTTAAATTGAAAGGAATTTTTTTTTCTTTTATTACACAAACCCTCGTTTAATTATACTTGAATCAAATTTAATATATATATTTTACTTACCACAACTCTCTGGAATGATAATTTATTTTAGAAAATCGATAAATTCTAATGTCCATGTTGCCTAATTAAAAATTTAGATATTTTGTTTAAATTATTCAAACAAAAATGTCAATAAATTTTTAACTTTTAAAGTAAATAAACAAATACCTTAAAAATACCACAAATATTTCCTCATCATCAAAAAGTACATTTTTAACATTTCACAAAAAAATTCAATTAAAAATATTTTAAAAAACTATTGATTTTATTTTTTTTCCATATTTATTAAGTAATTACACATAAAGCTATCCTATTACATACCTCAAAAAGTCAATTTTAATCGAAAAAATAATCAACTTTTTGACACAGATTGCCACTTAACGCAATCCAAATCACGTTTCATTAAGATTGACTAGTTTGAGTACGTAAGGAGGATACCACAAGTCCCCAAAACGTGTATTTGGTGTATTTTCATGTTTACTTCATTACATCACATTTGAAAAAAATTAATAATAAGAAATGACAAACAAAATGGCTGCTTTGTTATATCCAATAAATCAGTCGAGTTATTAAAATGAAAAAATGAATCTTAACGATTTCCTATGCTAACTAAGCTAAAATATTTTTTAAAAAGTGCAAAAGTTAGATGGAAACGGCGAGACTTTAATTTTTAATAGGATAAAATAAATCAATAAATTCAAAATGTCCATTTTAACATTTGAATAATAAAAGTGGCAAACAAATTTTATACAAGATTTTTAAGGATTTAAAGAAAAAACATTTTTATAACCAACCGTTACATATATATTTATAAGTTTGAAATATAAGTTTTGAACTGTAGCAATAATTTAGTATTAAACCTGAATATTATTCGCCTTCAAGGTGAGTTTAATCAATAAGTTCGAGTGTCCATGTAGCAAATTAAAGATTTAAACCGTTAGTTTTAAATAAATGAGTAATTTGTAAAAATTTAAAAATCGTAGAAATAAAAGTTGATCAAACTGTTGGGTTATAAGATTGGACTAGGCAACATGTAGAATGGGGTTGCATTTAGGCAAATATCAAGTTATGAATTCACCTCCCCCTCCATCTACATATGCAATATACGGAATGGAATATGAAGGCTTTTCAGCGAAGCATAATAAATGCATTCTATTATTTGTCAGAGATGGCGATACGGCCACCAGTACTAACAACGCGAACAACATCAAATTACATTTTCAATTTCATTTCAACCTCATTTAAAAAGGATCACATACAAGTCGCATTTAATGAAATAGAATTTAGCTAAATAATTTCTAATCTCGATTTGGTGGTATAAAGCTCACGTTGTAACTCCCGATTAAAAGCAACCGACTGAAGCAAGCGCCATTCTCACAACTGGCCGATCGATGAAAACCAAACGTGAATAATCTATCAATGCGAGGTCACAGGACTTAATCTCATAAAGTATGGTTTGAGAAGATTATACCAAATTTAATCATCGTATAAATCGATTCGAACCAATTTTTCCGTTAAATAAAATTTCAACATGGAAAAAATCATCTTTCTTTTTAAATATGGTGGAGTTTAAAAGGCTTGCTCCATACAAAAAGTTTGATCTGGTTCCAGATCACATTTTTGACGTCAGCAGGAGTCACACGCTGCGAACGTTTTTCACTACGAAAAACGTCATTACCCTTACCCACGCCGTTTGTGCAGACCCAAGGGTTCTGCTGGCCCACAAACTAAGGCCGCCGACCTTGGTTGCCACTAAAACAGGACGGCGGTGCAGAGAATTAATTTCTGCTTAAGAAATTTATTCCATGCACATAGCAACTTGAAAACCTGAATAAAACTGAAAAATATACTCACCGTGCTATAACAGGCTTCTTGATTCTCTAAGCAAACTCTACCTGACTGTACGAAACCTCTTTTGTCAACAGTAGACCAGTGCGCTCCACACACAACCTCACAAACACAGCTTTTCATTGGTCTGTAGTTACTTAATTCTGGCTTACTATTGGCCATAATTTTTTCGACCAATCACAGCCCACATTGCACTCTACCTTTATAAATGGCGGATTGGTAAGCTGGTTCGTCCCTATTGCTTGGTATTTAAGCAGGTAATTTAATTTTATTGTTAGTTAATTCATCACCATTTCTATGCAAACATGGTCGTCGACATGGGAGAATAAATTAATAAGATGATTGAAATTTTTTTTTTTACTAAACCAATATGGCAAATAAATATGAGTGTTGGGACTCTTGATTTTTAGTTGCAGACGATCAGCTTCTCATTTGACCACGTGTTTGGTCCAGTCGTGGCACGTGGACAATGTCGCAAACTCCGCCCTCATACCCCTCACGATCCCGACATCACTCCATGTTTTTCTTTCTTCCATTAGCAAACAAATGCATAGTTCCTTACTAAGACGATTACTCAACGAATGGCCAGGTAAGAAGACCCTTGGAATCTACAGATTTTTGCCATTGTTTGTTATTCTTGGAGCTACACTTGAATTTTCTATGATTAATTGGAGAGTTGGACAGGTTAATTTCTGTAAGTAGATTTTATTTTTTTTAATTTCCATTTGAAAATATTAACTAATTTCCAAAATTCTTGTTTTATTTCGTAGATAACACTTATAAAAAACGTCAAGCAAAAAATTTAATTGAAGCGGAAAATTGATACAAGTAATTAATAATAATACTATTATTATTATATTATATTAATGTCTTTATTTAATAAATTAGATATGCCTGCGGGAGTTACTTGGTCTCATTACCTGAAATTTAGTGCCGCAGCATTATTTTCGATGTTTATTGGTGCCCAACTAGTTCATATATGTTATGAGCCATTAAAGGTATTTTTAAGGTTCCTCAAAAAAAAGCTACCATAATTTTTGGTCCATAAGATGCCCCTGCTAATTTTTAGACAATTTTTATTTAAAAAATATGGGAATCTCGAACTTAACACTTCTGTAAGATACACCCAGTACATTTAAAAGAAAAGAAAAGAACTAAATACATTAGGCTTACCAAGCTGATGTTTTAAAATTAAATTAGAACCCTGGTTGTATCTTAAAATTGAAGTTTATATTTTGTAAATTTAATTCTTTTTATTATTTCGGATTTTAAAATAATTTGAAAGTTGAGAAAAATTATGCAGAAATGTGGAAAAAGGAAGGAAGGGAATTACTATCATTAAAATAACTATTTGTATCTAACAGTGATGATTAAATTTATTACAGGATTTAGATAATTATGTGGAGGAAGAGAGGAAAAAACAAATGTTATCAAAAGTTTCAAAGGAAAAAAATACTTGAAATTATTAGTTTAAGAATTTATTCAAAATTTTTCCAATATATAAGTGAATTTGATAGCATGTAAGTACCTTACAAAAAAGAAATAAACTCTTTTTGCACAGAAGTATGGTCCCTCATTGATTAAACAAGTAAAAATAGTGTATTAAAGTGTGATTTTAAGTTTGATATCAAGCAAATATTTGCATACTTGTCACATGATAATTTGAGGATCTGGTACAGATTCACTTATAGATTTATGTGGTAGCACTTTCCCACCATTTATGTATAGTTCATCTTTGACAATCACATCCTCACCTAAGACAGAAACATTTTCCATTCGAACCTATAAATAAATATAAGAAATATTATGATCATCATTTAAACAAAATCTGACTTCATCAACAAAAATCGGTAAAAAAAAATGCAAACTATAACTTATTTTTCAAAAATTTCTATTTACCCATTGACCAACTGTGCATTTCCAACCGATAATACACGATTCGAGCCAGGAATGTGACCTAACACGAGCACCACGCAGTAGAGTGCATCGTTTTACACAAACGCCATCTTCAATGATAACATCGGGCCCTACAACTACATTAGGTCCTATTCTGCAGTTAGCACCAATAATAGCAGATTCGTCCTAAATGTATTTATGTAAAATGAATAAAATTTTGCTTATAAAATTCAAATACTTACAACTAACACATTTCCAACTATTCCTTCACCGCGATGCAATAAATTAGCATTTATTTTCTTTAGTGAGTTTAAGTAAAGGCACATTCCCGTTAAGAAATCTTTGGGTTGCCCAACATCCATCCAGAACCCTAAGAATGATAAGAGATTTAACTAATTTTAATATTTTTGTTGTTGCAGTTTTGCATACCTTTCAATTCCATTGCAAATAATTGATGATCT
>JAQFZN010001188.1:0-17912 GCA_034687075.1 Geophilus carpophagus | reverse complement strand
TAGTGTCATGACTGGAAAATAGGCCCAGAATTACAGTGTTGCCTAGGGCCCGCTTTAGCCTTAGTCCGCCCCTGGTTAAGCGGGGCAGCGTTAAGTGGAGTCTTATGCTATGACTCCACTACCACAAATGTTCTAGAACATTTATGTTCTGGAAAATAATGTTCCTGAAATTGTGTGACTCCATTGTTAAATTTTCTAGAAGAAAAAATGTTCCTGTTAAAGTTCTAGAACATTATTTGTTAAGTTAATCTTCTAAAACATTCAGAATTATCTGGAACATTCACTGGATTGTTGCAAAAAAAACATTCACTGGATTGTTGCAAAAAAAAATGTCAGCCATTTTAACCATCAGTTTTCCAGAACATTCTTTGGAAAGTGGAGTCACCTATATTTTCTTTGTTAAGTTCCGGTAAAATAATTTTTCCTGAACAAATGTTTTCCACACAATGTTCTAGAACATTTGTGGTAGTGGAGTCATAGCATTACTGTATGTTTAATATGATAGGTTATCATATATGGTAATTTATTTGATTTTTAAGGTTTTAATTAATCAAAATTGAAAATTTGGGGTCAAATGACCCCTTTGGCCGTTCTAGGTAAACTGGTATTTTTTTCTAAAATGACTTTAGCATTTACAATTTTTTTTTCAGCAATTCATTAATTTAATGATTTTAGGAAAAGTCAAAAAAAGACAGGTTAAAAAACAATTTTAAGGTATATTTTTACAATTTTGAAATTGCAAAAAGGGTCAAATGACCCCTCTGACCGTTCTTGTGTTAATTAAATAAAATAAAAAAATATTATTTTCCGGTATTTCATTCACTGTTCAATTGAATGACGATTGCGTTATTTTGGCAGTAGCAAGCACTCAAAGTGTTCTTCCTGAGGATTCGATATTGACTTCACAATTCTTACATGAAATTATTGAAATGGTCAGAGAGTTTGATATTAATGTTGATAAGTATTTAATTATTTCATGAGGTAAAATTTTATTGTAAGAACAAATATGTAATAAAAACTGTTTATCTATATATATAAAAGGCTAAGGTATGTGTGTGTGTAACGCCATGTCATACATGGTCACATGATCCTTTTAAGCCAGTGATATAACATGCACCATATGTTACACCAACTCTTACATTGCATATAATGTGAACAAATTAATTAAAAAATCGAACCAAATTAAATCAAAATAGAAATAGAAACAATTTAAAATTCAAAACAAATCAAAACAGAAACAGAAATAGAAACAATTCGTAAAAAAAATTGATTCTCATAAATAAAAATAAAATCAAAACAAATTATATCAAAACAGAAATAGAAACAATTCTAATTCAAAATGCAAAAGAAGAGATTTGGAGGGGCTACTACCTATAATCAGTTATCCATTACTTGAAGGTGCGTCTATATAAATCAGATAACAGATTAATTCTCTTTTAAATTTTGGTAAATCAATTTTCCTGATTTGATATTTGAATATTTGAATATTTCAATTTGATGAATTTTATGAAATTAAGAAAATTGATTTCTCAAAATTTAATTTGTTTTCTAATTTTTAATTTATTTCCAATTGTTATTGTTATACTTCAATACAGGAAAATACTGCATATAGACACATGTTTATCTCGCAGATGTTCTGTGGGATGATGTTTAATATTTCTAAAAATAATAATGTTTTAATGCTGAAAGAAAATTCACCATGTGGTCATTGTTAGTTTGAAAGAAAAAAATTATTAGATAATCATAACCCAGTTTTAATAGTAAAAAATTTTAAACTCAAAAATTAATTTATTAATTTAAGTACAAGTGTTAAGTTTTTTTTTGAATTGATTCCAATTTTGTGTTTTAATTAAGACAGTGTATTAAATAAATAAATCATAAAATTACAAAAGCATATTAAATAAATCATAAAATTACAAAAATTAAAAAAAAATTGTACACAATAAACTCTAAACAAAAAAAAGACAATTTTTACAGAGTTTGTTGTGTGATTGAAGTGCTAATGTATATGCATCATCATATTAGAAAATGCACAGAAAAGATTAATATGTTTTTAATTTCATTAGATGAAATAATAATACCAGCGAAATTGGAAAGAAATGCTGTAATTTTATTACTTAACTTTGACTGATGTTGACTTTATTAGTCAAAATGTACGTAAATGGACAACAAATGAAATTTCTAAAAATTTAATGTTAATAATTTATACATTTTTTTGGTTTTGATTGTAACGTATGGATTTTATTATAATTTATTCTGGCATATTAATAGAATACGGATAAGTCTCTGGATATACAGTATATGCTTCTTTATGTTGTTATACACCATAATAATTACACTATTATTAGAATTGTATTATCAGAACTTAGGTGATATAGGTTATAAGTGTTTAAAAAATGAAGCCAAAAAACAAGGAAAAGAATTGAAAGATTTTGTAAAATGTGTACAATCATTAAAAAAAAGGACCACTTCTTCCACTTTACAGTTTCTTCTCACTCAAGTATATATATATATATATACCTATCCCTCAATTTACACTGATGATAGGTTCCGCACAAAACCGTGTAAATTGAAATCTTGGATTTTGCTATGTAAAACCGTGTAAAACGGAAAAAAACATTAAAATGTGCATAATTCACTTATTTATTTACATAAAACAAAAGTAAGACATCTTGAAAAACAAAATTAATAATAAGTTTAGTTACTGTCATCACTTTCATGACTAATCAGTCTTTTGTTCCTGATTGGTATGATGTCACTTTCATCACTTGATAGTTCTTGATGCGATTATGGTTCAATGGTTGATGAATTAGGGAAGATCTCAGATCCAGTGCTACCAAAGGAATGAGATTCAAAAATGACTCAAAGTGAAAAAACCTGTAAAATGCAGCCGAATATACATTTTTATCAGTTTTTTGAAATCCGTTGATTTATCAACTGTGTAAAACCGAAATCGTGTAAAACAAGTACCGTGTAAATCGAGGGATAGGTGTATATACAGTATATATATATATATATATGTATATGCATAAATTGGTATAAAAATGAATTTGTTTAAAATTTAATCACCAGGAAACTATAAACAAATATAAACCTTGAAAGTACTATGATGAGACAGGCCCAAGCTTGCTAACAGCCCTATGCAAGGGCTTGCTAATAAAGACCACCAGTCACTTATTCAAAGATAAAATTGTCCAAAGCTCAACCTGTAAATAAGGGGGAAAACAAAGCATGGATAGTCATTACCACTAAAAAATGTCAGTCCAACAACATATAAAACTTTTTCTGTTTCTTTTCCATTTAAAAAAAAAAAATTTAACAAAATTTCTTAATATTCAAACAAAATAATTTTTTTTTAAAAAATGTCAATTTTAAAATGTGAAAAAAAATATAATAAAAAATGAAAAAATAAAATAAAATAAATTTCCAATATCTAAACAGAAAAAATACAAAGTTCAAATTTTACAGTTCAGATGGTATATCGTTTTCATAAAATGTTTTAAATTAGTTAATTTTGTTCATATTTACCTCTATTTATTGTTTAATATTTTAAATGTTTTAAAATTAATTTAGCTTTAAAATCGTTTTTATTCAGCATGCTGACATTCAATTCTGGTGTAGTTTGGCCTTTCCACTGCTACCAGCACCACTTGTGGCAAAAAAGATAAACTTTGTCTTTTTTCCTGGTTTTAGGGAGAGTCAGCAGACTTCCCTACTTCCACAGACCCTGGTATAACGTTATTAGTAACTTCTCAGGGACCTTTTCCATCCAGCTCTTACAAACTCCTCAAACGAGGAGATCAGCGAGCTAGGAAACTATATGCTAAGAGAGGAAAGGAGAAAGAAATGTTAGTTTACTTAATTTACTAAGACTAGTTGCATCTTAGTTGAACTTGTGAAGACTAAGTCCAAATTGGACTTTGTGATGGGATGAATAGATTTAATGTGCTATTTTGCAACAAGGCTGCTAATTTAATTGTTAGAGTTCAACCTTTCAACTACCATGATAGGCCAAAAGTGGCCACCAAACAGAAAAAAATTAATTAAAAAAAAAGTAATCAAGTTTCGGCAATTTTTTATGGATGTATTCCTCTAGAATTTTTAGTAAAAAAATATGGAATAATTTGCTTAGTCTTAAACAACTTATTTTATTATGAATTTGCTAAAAAGGTGTATTTTTTTTAAGTAAAAAGACATTAGGTGGAGCGATGTACGTCAACTTCATGATTTTCTTACTAGGTGGCTACACTATAATTGGTGCAAAATTTCTAACAAAAAATATTTGATAATTAATTTCATACTTTTGAAATCTAAAATCATCTAAATTTTTAAACAAATCACTTTTGGATGCCATGTCAATATATTTTAAGCAATGTTGTTACAGTCAATATGGTTGCAGTCAATAGAACAGTGGCGTAGCAATGACATCATGTATGGACAATGACGTCATGTATAGGCATATCTAAAAGCTGAGCATGCGCAGACAAGTGTGTCCAAAAGTGGCCCATCATGGGAGAGGAAGTGGCTACTTTAACATGGGCGTTGAAGGGTTAATTGTTAGGAGTTGGCTCCACCCACATTTGTCCATCATTGTTGTGGACAAATAATAGAGTGTTGTTCTCTTTTAACTGTCCAATAATAGTTAGTTTTCTCTTTTGACCATCTCTATTTTACTATAAATAGAGATGAGAAACCCAGAGAAATTGCTGCTGAGCCACTATACTTGCTAAACAAAACTCTTGTCATTTGATCATTAATCTTTTGTTATTATATAAGTTCAGAACAGAACCATAAGCTGCTTTGCTTGTAAACTTAGTCTGGTACATAGGCAGGGCCGTGCCAGAGAAATTTGCCGCCGGGGTGCAGGGTACATGATTTTATTTTGTCGCCCTTGCACCTTAAAGCCAGGATGTAAAAAAAGGTGCTGAAGAGCACAAGCGCCACCCCTGAATGCTGCCGCTGGGGTGCACTGCACCCCCTGCACCCCCGGGTTGGCGCGCTTCTGTACATAGGACCATAAGCTGCTTGCTTGTATCAAATAGTACTGCTCTCGTAGAATTGGTCGCTCTGCCTGGATAAAGAAGCCCGTATAGGCATGCATTAATACTCATCTGTAGTATTAACTGTTCTTCTAAGCGAGTAACCTGTTAGGCACAAAACTCTTATTCCTGTCTTGTAATTTTTTATTTCTATCCTTTCCTTTATTCTATTTCATTTCTATATATTGTACCTCTTCTGTACAATTCATGTTGTAATTGTATTTATTTATGTATTTCCTAATCATTTATTTTGCTTGTGACGATATAGGATTCAACCCAGACCAAACGATGATCTCAATTTGTGAATAGTTCCTAGACATACCGATTTAGACTCCTAACCGACTCCCGATATCACACCTAACTTGAGAAATCACCCAATTGCGACCTTACACTACCTCGATTCCTTACTTATTACTTTATTTTGTATTGTGAGTTTTTGCTTATACTCTGTATTATCCTTAGATTAGTTAAATTTAATTAGTATTTAACCTGTAATCTATTTTGTTATGTTATGTTATCTTAAGATCAGTATTTAGCTAAGTTAGTTAATTTATTGTTCTTTTTATATTAGTATTTATTGGAACCGTTAATTTACAATCATTTAATGAGCATCTAGTTATTGTGTAATTTCACCTTTAATTATCTTAGGATTATTTTTGTATACCTAATTTATACTTTTATAATTGTAGTTTAATAATTAACTGATTTTTATAACATTTATTTGTATTCATTCATTATACAATTAGTATTATCCATAGATTGTAATTATTCAATTATTTCATTATCTTGTTTCATTGTTTATTCGTAGTGAGTAGAATAAAATTGTTCATTTGTTTTGATAATTTAGAGTTTAGTTCATTTATTCAACACTTTGCTCTGGCCAAACCATCACAACTTAGTCTTGATTCTAATTATGGCCTAGTTGAACTTGAGAAGACTAAGTCCAAATTGGACTTAATCTTTCTGGATCTTGGAGAGCTGGAATTAGAGAAATGTATTTGGTTGAGCTCTTAGGAAGAACAGATTTTATTTCTTTTTTTAGCTTTTACAATAGCTCTGCAGCACACTGTGACAATAGTGTGCTGCAGAGTGCAAAACAATATGGAATAGCACATGCAAATAATGGCATGTGCTAAAAAGGTCTTAACTTAAAACTAAGGAACAAGTATAGTAATAATAATAATGGTAATAATAATAACAATAGTAATAAACATAATAATAAGAACAATAATAAATAAAACAACAAAATAAATCTTGCTACAAGACTAATAGGCTTAGAGCTTAAACATCCTCCCCACCTTGACAAAGTCAAAACAATTATAGAGATTTGTACAGTTTAAAGAGATATAGAAAAGTTTCTTTACACAGTTCACAGTTCTTTTGTTCACTATTCACTATTCACACTGTTCACTTCCAATGGACACAAATGTTGAACGGCTCGTTTCAGCTTAGATGGTTTAGATTTCACATGATCTTATAAGTCTATCATGACCTGGATAAACTGCTGTTATTTGACCAAGTGGCCAACAATGACATGGTACTAAGTCCTTTATCATGATAATAACTTCTCCAACTTTGAGAGCAGGAGTGGAACCGATAGCTTGACTAAAATGATATTGTCATAGTTGTAGTAAATAGTCTTTTTTCTATTGGTTCCAAAGTAGTCCTAATGGATGTTCTCATTGACACCATTTTAGACAAATAGTCTCTTGTGTTGAGAAAGAAACTGATGTGCAAGGTGCAAGGGATAATATTGCCGGTCGGGAACAAACGAGAAAGTGACCAGGAGTTAAAATGATCAAGTCTGAAAAGTTTTCAGAAAGTGGACATAATGGTCTTGAGTTGATGACAGCTGAAATTTCTAAGAGGAGAGTAGAAAGTTGCTCAAAGTTTAGGCATCGGTGGCCAAGATGTCTTCAAAGCTTCTCTTTCACAGAGCATACCTTTTGCTCCCAAAATCCTCCCCACCATGGAGCATGCTCTATTATAGTCTTCCATGTAATACGGTGTGTTAAAAGATAATTTTTTGTAGTAGTTGCTCTAATTAAATTCCAAAATTCTTTTAATTCTTTGCCATTATCAGAGTAGTTAGTTTTACTGACTCCATAATGAGCAAAAAAAACAACGAAGGCAAAGGATAAAGTCTTCTACTGTTAAAGAGCTTACTAATTCTGTATGAATAGCTCTAATAACTGCACAGAAAAAGATGGCAACATATGCTTTTGATGTATTGTCATGGAGTTGTTTAATATGGAGAGGATTGGCAAAGTCAATTCCAACTATTGCAAAGGGTAGTTCCTTTTGAACTCGATTTAATGGAAGTGGTGCAGTCGGCTATTACTAGGAAAAGGATTTTCCGGGACCAAAAACTCCCAAAATTGGGCGAGATTTGAAAGGCAAAAAAGTCCATTTTTGGGATTATCGAGAGTTAAAAAAGTCATTTTCGAGATTATCGGGTGTTAAAAAGGTCATTTTCAGGACAATCAAACATCAAAAAAATTCAATTTTTAAATTTAAAAATTTTAAAAATTTTTGTTTATGAAATTAGGTAGTTTATTTATTTATTATCTAAAAAAATTATTTATATAAATTACAGCACATTTTGAAATATTTTTGGGGGTTAATCTATGTCTATTATCCCTAAACATAGTTATATTTAGAAAAACTTATCTCCACATATGCTTGAAATATATGTTTATAATCAGTTATTTTTAATCATTTGATTGGTTAAAATTTAAAAATGATGTTATTTAAAGGTCAATAGACAACTTTTTTGTCAAAAATTAGTTAAATACTATTCTCAGGCTAGTTTTCTATGTAGATTTCAAATATCTGATTTAAAAATTTGCAGCTGTCATAGTTTTGAAATAATTGGCAATCAAACTTCCAAAATTAGCATGTTTTACTGCAATGTTCATTTTCAGCTTATGCTTTATTCTGCCACTATGATCGCTGTGTGTGATGTCATATTAGTCTATGAGCAAGCACATGCGATTGTCAATACTGTGATTATAGATTATTAAAGCATTAGCTTTAGACACAGATAATATTGATGAAGTAGAGGAATTAGCCAGTAATAATGCCTAAGTTATGATTGCTTATGATTGCAGAGCCTAATAATAAAATTTGACAGAGTTTTGAAAGAAGGATGTTGATAGGTTAAATATAAGTAATAGGTTTAATACAAGTATAGTATAGTTTGAGCATCTTGCTCATACATAGTATAATATACAAGGAAATAAGTAGTTAACATAAAGAGTAACAGTGAAAGGAAAAGGGTGCAATGGAATGAACGTCTTAAAAAATTATTTATATAACAATACCTCGCATTGGAACATTTACAATACTTTCACGTTATGTTCCAATCTCGTGCAACAATAACATTACAACTAGAGCGATTGCTCTATTTACATCGTTTTAATAACAATAAACATTATAAATTTATCACCTAGATACTTAATAGTATCTCAAAATTGAGGTGAATAATTGAGCCGTACACCTTTTAGAAGTATGAATAATATAATAGGATATGTTTATTCCTTTATAAACACATAGAACAGCTTGCTCTTATAAAATCTCGTAAGCAAAAGAAGGAGACAACACAGTACAACTGCTTACATCGTATAAACATTTGTTAAACAATAGATATGACATCATCGTGCCTCGTGCCAGACACACAACCCACATGTCTGCCTTTTTACTCATTAACAACAATACAACATGTCAATTAACACAATCGTACAAAAAACACTTCTCAATTTAAATACAACGTTATAAATTAACTTTGCATCTTTTGGATACCACAGAAATAATCAATAAAAAAGCAAAATCATTGATAGATCAATTCAAAAATTCAACATTCACTGAACGTAATAGCAAAAAATCCAGAACAAAAGTATGACTTTAATTTTAATGTGTATTTTCAATAGATAACTGTTTTTTTTATTCAATTAAGACATCTGGCAATAAAAAAACCGGCTCAATCTACTGATGTTAATAACACAGAAATACGTAAAAGGCCAGCTAATAGCACAGTACATACATTTTCAAACAAGATATTCATATTTATCTCATTAATTACTTCTTTTAGACAGTTAAATAAATTGACTGTTGCTGTGCTGAAACAATTCTGTATGAATGTAAAAATTAAAGTAACAGGGAAGAAAGAGGTGAGCTCTCTCTCTCTGATTGAAGAAATAAACGAATACATTGAGCAACATCCGTGAAGATAAGAAACTGGTTATACATAATAAATTAATTTTTTTTAAATTTCATTCAATTACTCAAAACTAAAGATAAATAAATAAACTTGAAATTAAGTTGCCAGTCTTTTTTAAATTAATTTAATTATAGTTGGTCTTAGCATTGCACAATAAACTAAAAAAATAATAATTACAGGAATCAAAATAATCCCATTCATGATCAAAAATTATTTTGTTTGAAACACGTTTTCTACATCTATTTAATCCAAAGGAAGTTTAAGTCATAAAAATTCCTGTTTCCAATTGAAATATTCTGCTAATCTTATTGCAGCACAACTAGAAATTACTTATTAGTATTAGTACAAATAAAAAATTTATTACTCAAGTTTTTTATGTAATATAATCAAAATTAATGGCCGAATGAATAGACTGAACAATGCACCATAAACCCCAAATCAAATGTAAAGCTTTTGTAAAGAGAAAAACAATTTTCATATATTTTTGTTCAGTTTATTTGTTTAATGTTCATACCAATACCAATTTATTAACTTGCACATAAAGCTAATCAACATCCTCAGTTGTCACTTCATCTGTGTCACCATTTCGTGCTTGAAATCTATGCAACCAGTTTCGTTAAAATTCACGACTGGATATTTTGAGTAATTGACCGTATCAACTCCTATTTTTACATAAAACAAAAGCTTCAAAAAAATAATTCAAAATTTCTACTTTCTAGTCTTAAAATTCTGAACCCCAATCTTTGACGTTTAGTAAAAATTGTTCTCAGATAACCTGATTTCACAAAATCAAAATTTTGCCTTATCTATTAATGTAACTCACTAAAATATAAGTTCTGTTTAAAAATATAATAAGAAATTACCAGCAAATTTACGGAAATTATTTCCAATATCAAATGCTTGATAATTATAACTTGTGTATTCCAAATGAATAAATTTTAGTAAATCTAAAAACCAACAAAAATATTAGATTAAATTGATTAATAAGCTAAAATTATTTCCAATTTTGAAATTACTTGACTCTTCTTCGCATATGATATTTTTAATAGCAAATTGTTATGACATAATACAATAGGTGATTTGAGATTGTCAAATGATTTTTCAAATATTTCACCTTAGCTTCAAGAATCGCATGAAACGGAAGTTGAGGTCTTAAACTGAAAAAGAATTTCTCAATTTTCTCACTAATCATTTCAAGACCAATAACAATTTACTATTAACCAGATTAACTAGATAAGGTATCAATGAAAAAAAATTCTAGAGTTTCGGAAATAATCATGGAACTTTGGGGCAGTAAGATGGAACATCAACTAAATGCATGTTAACCATTTGTTGACAAATTAACCTGAAATATTATTTAAAATATTTAATCAACAAAACATTAAAAAGAAGCCAAAAAGGAAATTAATGATTTTTTTATTTATTGTTGTATACAACACAATAGTGTTGCAATTAATGTCCCTTAAGCTTTATGCAACACTTAAATATAAAATTTGAATAGAATCAGAAAACAAGATTTGATAATTTAATCACGAGAGAGAATATTCTTATTAGATGGGCAAAAACCATGAGGGAGAAAAGACTAATATGACGTCAGTGTCGTGCAGTAAAGCTACACAAGTGCTGATCCAGTTTTCACCCTTATCTCGGTACTTTAATAATTTTTTTTATTATCATTAAAACAAATTACAGTATTAAAATTAGAAGTTTTTGACTAAATAATGCATAGAGAATTTGAATATGTAAACAATTTTTATAAAGAAATTGGTGTTTATTGACCTTTAACATCATTTATAAATTTTATCCAATCAAAACATGCTAAATCAGGAAAATTCGGGATAAACGGGTTAAATTGGGACTAACACTGGAAAAAAAATCAGATTTACCAATGTAAAGGAAGTGGAAAGCTAATGCAAAATGTTCATATTTCCATTGATTGTAAATTGATTGTAAATTTATTACAGAATGTAAAACTATTGAAAAAATAATATTTATCAACTGAAACCATGATGTAAAACTGTTGAAAAGATAATAGAAATATAGAATGGAAATATGTTGCTTTCCAATTGTAAATGTTACATTTACACTCCAAAAATATAGTCTTTTCATTAGATTTACATTCACTTCATTCATTGTAAATCTGATTTTTTTTTCCAGTGTAAGGGGTCAAATTGGGATTTTCCCGAAAATTTTATATAGTTTAAAATGCTTAAAATTGTTGAATATGTTGAGAAAATTGTTTTTCTCAAAAATTGGGGCACAATAATGTAATCGGGAAGGTCGCAGATATTCCTTCCTCTAGCTATTACACAAGGCTTAGCTTTTATTCTTTGACAGATAAAACATCTTTGTAGTGCTCTTTGGATTGCTTTTCTTCCTTTGATTATCCAATATTGCTGTCTTACTTCTGTCAATATTTCTTGAGGGCCAGCATGAAACAACTGTTGATGAACATCAAGAATAAGAATAGTGATAAATGCTCCTCTAGGAGAAAGTAGAATTGGATATGTATGATATGAAAGAGTACTCATTTGTAAATGTCCTCGTATTCGTAGAATATCTCCATCTAAGAATGGTGAAAGTTGTGAAAAGGAAGACTTTTTTGGAAAAGGTTGTGAAAGTTGTGATAAGGAAGTCTTTTTTGGAAAAGGTTGTGAAAGTCTCACAGTTGTGATTTGCTTTGAGAAGGCTTCTTCTTGAACTATCTTCACCCAGTAATTAGTTGCTTGTTTCAACTCTATGATTGTTAGTCCTGGTTCTGGATTTCTTCGATATGATTGAAATCTTCTTACCCAAGCTGTCACACAAATCAAGCTGAATCGGGAAATATCAATTGCAGGGACTAGTATAACTAGATTTGCAGTTCTACTACAGTCTGCTTTTTTTCTGTTTTCAAAACAGATGTTAGTGGTATATTGGGCTAATTTTCTTCTCCATGAGATAACCATTTGGGATCTTTCAACCATCAAGAGTTGTTTTTTAATGAATTTAATTTCTCTTTTCTTGTTAAAAGATCTGCTGGATTATCAAGTCCTGGGACAAATTTCCAAAGAGAAGGTGGAGTTATATCTTGGATTTCTTGAACACAATTAGCAACAAAAGTTTTCAATTTTCTTGGATTTCCATGGATCTAATGTAATGTGATTTGAGAATCTGACCAACAATGCAGACTTGTATAAGTTAACGGCTTATCTAGTGCTTTAATTATGTAATAAAGTAAACGTGCACTAAGTATAGCTTTCATTAGTTCTAAACGAGATGCTACTAAATTTATAATGGGTGAGAAAGTTGAAGTGAAAGCTCGACAGTATACAGTGGCTCCACATGCTGATTCTGAAGCTTCTGTAAAAAGATGAAGAAACCAAGTTATGCTAGAAGTAGGTTCTTGTAGACCATTGAATAGGAATTATGGAATCTGAATTGATGTAAGATCTTTCAGTTCACTTGTTCAGGTTATCCATTTTTCTTAAATAGAAGTATCTACTGGATCATCCCATCCTGTTATAGTCAACCATAAATCTTTCATTAATAATTTGGCTCCAACGGTAAATGGACCTAATAATCCTAGAGGATCAAACTAGCAATATCTTGCAAAACTTTCCTCTTAGAAGTTGGTTTGCTATTGCCAATTTCCCAGCCGAAAAAGAGACAGCAATCATTCTTAGGATTCTAATGAAGTCCGAGTATTTTAATAGATTCTTCGGGACTAATAGGAAATGTTTTAAGAACTGTTTCTTCTTTTAGTTTTACCAGTGTGTCATGTAATTTTGGAGAGAAAGTGAACCATTTATTTAACTGAACACAAGCGTCAAGCAATATTTTCTTTACTTCTTTGTATCGATTAAAGGCTTGGGTAAGTGTATGACCTCTTCCCAGCAAATCGTCCATGTAAAAGTTTTTATCAAGCATGCAACATGATTTTGGATATTAACTTGAGTTTTGTTCAGCATGATATTTTATGGCTGTATATAAAAGGGCTGCTATTAACTCCAAAAGTAACACTTTTCATAAGGCATAGTTGTAAATTTTGTTGTATTGATTTTTTGGAAGAATTGGAAGTTTATTTCTTGATACTATTTCAGCTTGATCTAAATCAAAGTATGCATCTATAGCATCTTCGTATCATTTACAAATTTCAGGTTTGTCAATCAATCAGCGAGCTAAACTACATAGACAGTTGTATGCTTCAGTCCAATTAGAAGTTAAAAGAGAGGCCTTTTCGTTCTATGGAAGTCTCACAACATATTGTCCTGCTTCATTTCTAGTTATTGATTGTTTGAAATTCTCATAAAGTTCAATAGAATGAAGAGGTGTAGAAATAATACCTTCATGTTCAAGGTCCCAAAAGGATTTAAGCTTGTCCTCTATTGTTGTATGAGCTACTAAGACTGATAAACAGTTTAATGATGTGGTTTCATCATTCTTCACCTTGCCATTAACCATCCATCCGAAATAGGTGTTTATCAATCTAAGTGAGTCATTTATTGGACGCATTTGTCCAGTAACAATCTTCCGGTAGCAATCAGATCACTATTAACTACTGTTATCTTAAGAATTGTACATTTGCAAATTAAACTTGTGGAAAATAAATAATTTTGAAACATTTTATTATTTCTTTCTCATTAATCATACATTATGGAAAATAATCAAGAAATACAATTTGATAAATGACACCAATTCCACACAAAGCCAATTGCTGAAAAATTCTCACAATGTCTTGCTGTTAATAAGTTTTGTTATTTATATCAAATAAAAATAAAACTGTCAGGATTGACTAAAAGAAAAATTGGAAACAGTTTTTTTGACACAAACATATCGAGTCATTTTGGTTTACTCACAGATTCCTCATTGCCACAAACTGCTCCTTTCTTAATCTACACAGAAAATGGGAAACATTGGGTTGAAATAATAGAATTAGAGAAAAACTTGATCTTCGAAGCAGAAGAATTGGATGTGTTTCAGGACAAATCATTCCTTCTTCAAGCATTTACATGTTTATCTTACATTAACACACACAATAATCAGATAACAGGTGAATGTCAACAACCCAATTTAAAAATAACAAAAAAATTGATTTTAAAAATGACAAAAAACAATAAATTCTTAAAATGTAAATAAAAAATAATTTTTAAATCAATTAATTTTCATTCTTCAATCAAATGACAATTGTCGTGAATAAATAAAGTTTCTTTAACTTTTTCATCACTAATTCAAGATCTATGAGCTGTTATTAAACTACCACTATGAGAAAAAGCTCTCTCTGATGGTGCCAAGTGCACCATCAGAGAGAGCTTTTTCTCATAGTTCTCAGCTGGGACACAAAGAAATAATGTTGCCAATTGAAAAATAATTGAATAATTAATTTCATTGTGTTTCCACCAAATAAGAGAATCATTAATTCTTTCTGTGATAGACTGATATCTATAAATTTCTTCATCAATACTATTACTAGAAAGATTTGGTGTAGAAATAAATTTGCTCATCAATTCTGTTTTGCTCTTTTTAAGTGTAAGTTCAATATTATTATTTCGGATTTCCAAGTGAACAGAATTTATAGTCAACTTTAATATTATATTTTCTAATCATTTCTTTTAAAAAAGATAATTTGGTTAAATTGCTAGAATTTAAATATTGCTTTATTATCTCTAAATTTTGAAATGCTAGATCAACAAGTTCAGCACATACATTTTCTTCTGTAGTTGGTAATCGATTATCTAAATTATTTAATAAGATATTACTAGCCTTTCTACAAATTTCAGTAGGAGATTCAGTCTCCTGCTTCAATCTGTCAATTATGGCAGTCTTATATAACAAAGCATTATTTAAAGTTGGGTATTTAGAAAAACTTAAATAGTCTGTAGCATCTAAAAATATCTCAAGAATATTTCCAAATGCAACCAGTAACTGAATTTCATCATCTTCAAGAAATTGATTATATTTAGATAATTTTTATAAACACTCTCGAATTACTTCCTTGTTTGCAACAAAACTTTTTATCAACACTAACAAACTATTCCAACTAGTTGCAACATCAACTTTTAATGATACAAATTCTGCCATCACAATTGTATTTTCAGCATGTTCAATAGCATTATATTCTGAACAATCCTCAATAAACTTCATAAATCTTTGATCCCTATTAAAATTATAAATTTTTTGTAATTCTAGCTTCCTATACATTAAAGATTTATGTGTTATATGCATTTAATAAGTTCAGTAACTATTATCATATCATCATTTTTTAGTAGATCCCTAGTAATCAAATTGTGTAACCATGGGCAATACATGACAAACGAGGTCGATTTAATAATTTAAAAGCTCTGATCATATTAGAACCACAGTCAGAAACACTTATTATTATTACATCTTCTCAATTCAAATTAGAATCTTCAAGTACATGTTCAAAATTTTTGCAAATAGCCTCACCTGTATGGGGTAGAGTAAAATGTGAAGTTCCTAGTGACCTAAACTTAATTTCCCAGTTATCACTAATCCAATGCACACTATGTGTAATATATGATAAATGCTGATAATTATCTGTCCAGCAATCAAGAGTTAATTCTGCTGCAAAAGAAATTTCTTTAATAATTGTTCTAAATTTGCAGTCAGCTCAGGAATACACATCAGATAATGCAGTTCTACTAACAGTTGTATGATGTGGTAACTTTTCACCTTCTTTTATAATATTGAATTTTTTACAAAAATTTTGAAAACCTTTGTTTGATACAATATTAAATGGTAATAAGTCTATGTACATAATAATGCAATTTCCCTAGCCAATACAAATTTCTTGTCTTTTGTTTTTTTAGGCACTGTAGGAAGTTGATTAAAAAAATTCATAATTTTCTTTACATTTTATAATTTTATTTTCAGAAATATTCTCAATTTTATGAACACTAGTTAAGTGATTCATTAAATTACCTGTATTTGTTGTGGATTTATATTTCTGTATTGTTTTGTTATCAAAACATAACTTAACAATACATCTGAGTACTTTGTATTATTTTTCCATTTTTTGATAAATTTCCAAAATAATGCCATACTTGGCTACTTCCAACCACATTTAATTTATGCAAAAAAATACTGTGTTTGTTAAAATTCGTAGCAGGTTCATGCAATTCGTTTGTAAACATTTCATCAACATCTTTATTTTCATTTTCATTTTCGAAATTTGAAGCCATTTCAATTAAAACTCATAAGATGTATAGTTATTAAAATGTGTAATGTCTCAGTGTACTGCTATTAAAACTTGTAATGCATCAGTTTATAGTCATTATTATAGTTTATAGTCAGTCTATATATACATAAATTTGTGATAACATTTGGCAACATTACTACATATTATTGTAGATTACAATAATAATAAACTAACATCATTGGTTATAAATTACAACCAATGGAAACTTATACAAAAAACAATTATTGTTATTTATTATTTATTCCTTTATTTATTTGTTTGTTTGTTTATTTATTGGTTTATTTATTTGTTAATTATTTTTTATCAATTCATAATCCTTTCAGCCGCCTGCAGCCACAAAAAAATTCGGCGGCGGTGGCTAAGCATAAAAATACCATTGGCGGCGGCGACTATTGTAAAATGGTCATTGGTGGATAACGAGCCGGCTGAGCCGATTTGGCGCACATCTCTATTTTCAAGTGTGTTTAATTTTAAAATTCACAGTTTAAAATAAATAATATCTAGACTGTAATAATTTTTTTTAATAAATAAACAACATTTTCCTAATAAATAAACAAAAATAAAAAAAAATAAAAAATTAACAAATAAATAATAATAAAAAAATTAAAGAATTTGCTGCAGAATTAATTTTTGCTCCCCTTCCATCCTGAAAATAATTCTGTGGGCATCCATAGTCAATTTTGTATACTCTTAACCTTTCAATGCCCATGATGGGCCATTTTTGATCACTAGGGCAAGACAAAGAATATTCACTTAACATTGAGAATATTTTTTAACTTTTGGCCGGGTGCTGGATAAGTGCTGATTAGTTGATTCCAATCAAAATTATGTCATTTTTAGTGAATATTAAAAGAATATTTTTGACTTAAGCGAATAAACGAATATCGGCAAATATTTTCTCACTTCAGCAGTAAATAGTAAACCTACCTCGCAGTAAATAATAAACAGTCATGTCGAAAAAGAAAAAATTTCAACGTGTTTCATATTGCAATAAATTTAAATCAGATTTCCGAGTCATTGTTAGTAGTGATCAGAAATGTACTACAAGAAATGCCAGAAAGAAGTCAAAGTAACAAAAAATTATTCAAATTGCTATAGCTTTACCAATGAAAACTTGTCAAAATACTGTATGTTGTTATATACTGTCACAATACTAGTGCAGCAATTCCAAGCAAATTTGAGCTTCATAGTAAATAAATAACACAAAAGAAAAATTTTTAAGTGAATATTTCAGCAAATATATTTGTGAAAATAAGCGAATAAAGAATAGCATATTTTCCACTTTCTAAGTGAATATTTGCCTTGCCCTATTGATAACACTTGTTTGCGCATGCTCTGCTTTTAGATATGCCCATACATGATGTCATTGCCCATACATGTGTGACGGCCGCCTATTCTAGTGTTGAAAAGATTAACCAAGCACAATTCTATAACAAACTACATTTTATTCTATACT
>JAQFZN010001187.1:0-17918 GCA_034687075.1 Geophilus carpophagus | reverse complement strand
GTAATTGGACTAATGAAACTTGACAAAACTTCTACAAAACTTCTACAAAACTGTCCCTAGTGTGAACAGTAACAATTGAATTTCTAGAAGTTTGAACTTGTAGAAGTCTCAAGTTCTACAAAAATGGTTTAAGTGGGAACTAGGCATTAGACTTTGCAAATGGCTCGTAGCCAAAAGGTGTCTCATTGCATCCACTCTCTCTTAATTCATTTTACAATGGCTGTACAGAGAGATTTATCTAAGTGTAACTAGCTTAAAATCTTAATTGTTTTGTAATTTAGTTTCAATATGAAAACAAATGGCAGTTAAATTAAAAATTTAAATTTCCACTTCTGTTTTTGTTATTATACTTTAATGTTTGTTTAATTTGTTTTTATTATTTGTTGTTTTGCTTCTTTGTAGTCTGGATAGAAAAATTCCAATGGAATCGTGCGAATTTATAAACAAAATAAGGAAATGAAATTGTTTTTGTTTTATTTAGTATTACTCATTAACCTTTTAGTGTGACTTTTGTACCAAAATCACGTGCATTATTCTACTACTTAGGTTACTTTTACAAATTTTCATGTTGGGTTATTAAAAATAGGGCATGGAATACTTTATCACAAGTACAATTGTGAGGTCGGCACCTGTCGAGCTCAGACAGCTTTGAATTATTAATTTAGCAAGGCTGTGCAGATTATCTGCCATCCAGTTTGAGTGAATTGTGATAATTCTTTGTGCCTTGTTATAGGAAAAAGGAAATGTTTAATTTTTAAACGGTGCCATGACTTTACTATAATTTAATCTAGGCTAATACATATCTCACAGAAATAAGTTCTGTAAATAGTAAAAAAATTTGCCAATTTTGTAATTTAGTGCTTTTTAAAATTAATTTAGAAAAACATGGAAATTTAAAACTTATAAAATGAGCACAAACACAATACTTTTATAAGTATTGTATTTATGCTTATTTTTATTGAAAATTACAGAAAATTAAAATTTTATATTGTGCATTAAATAAATATTTTAAAAATTTTATGTAATTTACAACCAAACTTTATTACATAAAATAAAGTATTGTTATAAACATTTATATCTATATTTCTCAAACTTTTTGTGTGTATGGGTGTGTGTCCTCCTATGCACATCAAAATTTCACTGAAAATTTGATACTTTTATTACAAAACCTAGGTCAATTGAAAAAATTTTCAGAATTGAATCAATATTCATTAAAAAATAAATAAAACCCAATTTGGCCACTACCAAATAAAAATAGATCTGATTGGCCAAAAAGTAGCTGTTAGATTGTGGGACCAATTAAATTGCTTTAATCATCGATATCTCTTGAAATTCATAATAGCTGACAATTTAGGAAAAATAGTCAAAAATTGCCAAAATTTCAATGAAATAAGCTATTTATGATAATTCTGATGCCACAAATAGATTCATGGCATGAGAATACATATACTTGTAGTTTAGATTTACGAAATTTAATTGATTTTTAAAGGTTTTGATTATTTTTGAGAATAAATACATTAGCTCTAAAACAAAAAGTGATTTTTCTGTCTTTCGTGACTTTTCTCAGACGGAAACGACATTTTAAACGTCATGACTTTTATAAGTCACTTGCTGAAAGTGATTTTTCTGCCTTTTAGAAGTTACTTTAGAAGGCTTTAGTGTTCTGCACATGTGCCCCCAGTCACAATTCCAAAATCAAGATGGCAACTTGTTGTTTTAGATTATAATTTTGCCTCTACTGCGCATGCACATGGAAATCATAAGTGACTTAACTAATTTCAAAATAAGCATGTTCAATGAGAAGTGATTTTTCAAAAGACACTAGCTACATTTAATCCTTGAAAGTAGAAATGACTTTCTGTTTGTTACTTTGTAATAAGTGACTTTCTGATGAAATGCACTCATTTGATTACAGACGGAGCATGCAAATTACATTACTTTGCTTTAACTGAAATTTCAAATTTTCATATTCCTTTTTTAATTCTTTGTTTAATTTTTTACATCTTTTGTGACTGTCTTTCGGACCACATGGCACATTTGGGTATTGGTATGTCATGTAGTGCTTAAGCAGGCACTAATAAAGCAAGGACTCAGATGTAGTTTGAGTGTGAATAACATACTTTATTCTAGACTAAAAGGATCCCTTTGTGGACTTTTTAGTCCGCACTATCAGTGTTGCTGACACAGTCAGTGCCATCCAAATCCCCAATCCATGACCGTGCCATTTGACTGGCACAGCAATGAAGATATGAAACTACTCCATGGCCTATGGCCAAGGGGTTAAGATTGCTCAGGTGCCATTTTGTGGCTTACCAGGAATGCTTCATTGGCATCATTGTTAGTAGTGAGGGACGCATCTTTCAACTACACAACTCAGTTCTCTATCACTCTTAACTACAGTAGGGAGATGTTCTCTCATCTGTGTCAAGCTAGGGGCTGACTGTGCCTCAGCTTAGGATTAAGGGGTCAGGTGACCGGAAGGTGTTGTTTCCTGGTCGACTCTGATTGGTTAGTCTGTCACCTGACAGCCTTAGGGCACATGTCGAACAGGCCATCACACTTTTGTATTCAACTAAGCTTTTATCAATTTTATCATGTAACTCTTGTTTTTCTGTGTTCCTCTTACACTGAATATTATGTGCAGCCATCATCTGTTTAATTTTGGAAGTCCATTTTGCACATGTGCATAACTGGAAAGTCACTTTCTTAAGGCAGGAAAGTAACTCCCAAATGCCTTTGATGAAAGTCACTATTCTAAGCTGACTTTTCTAAGTTATAATGTTAAAAGCAAAATTTCCGCCTTCTGAAAAGTCATTTTCTTGGAAAAGTCACTTTCCCTTCAAGAATTGAATGCACCTACTGTTGAAAGTGACGTTTGAAAAGTCACTTTCAGTTTTTAGATTGAACGCAGCTTGAGATTTTTCATGGAAATTGTTATGAATACCTTTTTCTCCATTTATTTCAGGAATCGAAGCAATATATGATAATTCTGATGCTAGAAATGAGTTTGGGACATTAGAATACACATTCAGAGTCTAACATTGTTAAATTTGAACATTTTTAAGGGTTTTATCTACTTTTAGAAATTATGAACAGATACATATTATTACTTAAAATTGCTGCTAATTTTTTTTATTATAATTAACTTTGATTTTTAGTCTTCCATACTTCAAGTTGTTGTAAATAAAATAATTAATTAAATAAATAAATAAATCTAAGAAAAAAATAAATTCATAGTGTATATGAATATGAAGGGGCACCACTGTTGCCAAAAAATTATATAAATAGCCAACCATTCTATCCTCAAGTCAATTAGTCCACTGCCTTTACAATGAAAGGTTTTCCTGGATTTGTTTCTGGGATTCTGGCCTACGAAGCCAGATTGTATTTTTAAGGCTGAAACCTGGCCTGTGAAGCCAGTACTTGGTGTTTAGAGTTGGGACCTGGCATCTGAAGCTGGAACTTGGCCTCTGAAGCTAGGACTTAGCCTCTATAGCCAAGACTTGGCCTCTGTGGCTGGTATCTGGCCTCTCAGGCTGAGAACTGTTCTTTAAAGCCATGATCAAGCCTCTAAAACTAGGATGTGATTATCAAGCTACCACTTTGGATAACTGGTTAATTATGGGCATACTAAATGAGTATTTTTGAAAAAAAAATTTCTTTCTATTTTTTCATCTGTAACTCAGTGCCAAAATGTTGTAGATCAACCACACAAACAAGGTTTGAAAGTCTTCCCGAAAATAATACAGGACAATTAAAAAGAAAAAATACAGGAAAATGTAAAAATACAGGGAAAATAAAAAAAGTAATTGCACAGTATCTAATTTGTGTTAATAAATTTTATTAATGTTATTTTGATATTTTGATTAATTGGATAACCCGGACAATGCTGGGTAACTCAGCTAGTTTCATATAATTCACTTAGAAAATTTATTTTCATTCATACAAATTTTTATGCTACAAATTCTAATCCTGCTTTATTCTGCCATCTAGTGATAAAATCGATAATCATTTTATATGTTATGAGTTATAACATATAAAATGCATAATATTATGGCCATAATATTATGTTTGCGCTTGGTGGCGGATACAGGGGGTGGCGATGGGGCAATCGCCACCCATAGACAAAGTAAATTACTGGTGCCATAAACATTAAATTAAAAAAAAAATTATTTAAATTATTTTGGGGTTTTAAAGGATTAAAATGTTTAAAATTTTATTTTATTCATTGGAAAATTTGTACATCTCTCCTATGACGAAATTGTCTAGATCCATCACTGCTTGAGGTAAGGTGTGTGTCAAAAGTTTAGATAAAATGATTTTTTTTGAATATTTTTTTAATCATAATAAAGTCAAATAATTTGTAACAAAGTACAATTGAACAATATTTTTATCACTATAAAAATTTATAAACAATTATATTAAACCAATTTTGAAATAATGATATTATTTGAAATTGTATGCAAAATGGCTGTTTCAAAAGTATAGGTAATTTGTAGAAAAAAGCACTAAAACTTTATTAATTTTAGTTTTTAATGGTCAATTGATTTTCCCTGACATTTAATTACATCATAAAGCTGATTTGAAATGGAATTTGTTAAATTTTGTAGTAGTTAAAGTTTTTAAGAATATGACTGTCACTCACTTGACCATCAGGTTTGGGCATGATGAGTGAATTTTGATGAATAAATTAGAGTATTATGTTGCAAAATGTTTAATCTGGTCCACCAATTAAATTACATATAGAAAGGAGATAATTTTAAAGAAAATTTTGGTAATTTTCTGACTTCCTCTAACCAGAAATAAAAAACATACTACAATTTCATTAAAATAAAAGGCACTGTACATTATTGTTGATTCATTACCCAATTGTCTACTGTAAAATACTCTTGATTTTTTTTAAATTGTGCCAATATTGATTTTGCCCATCAGTGTTATACAGATCATACTTTTTTTATCACTGATAATCAAAAAATAACAAGCACAAAGTTTAGTCTACCAGGACATCTCTATTCAGACCCAGATTAAGCTTACAATATGTTTAATCTGTAATAATAATTTTTGATTAATTTTTACTAAACCTGTATTCTGACTATTTTTTATTATATAATAAACTATTGATTCCTGATCGTAATAATAATGACATAATTAATTTATTTCATAATTTTTTAATTGCAAAAATTATGACTGCCATTAGGACTACCTGGCATATTTGGGTATGTCAAGTAGTGTTCTCGCAGGCACTAATAAAATAGGACTCGGATTGTATTGAGTAAGAATAACTTGCTTTATTCATTGCTAAGAAGATCCCAGAGTGGACCTCTTAGCCCGCACTATCAGTGTTGCTGACACAGTCAGTGCCATCCAAATCCCCAATCCATGACCGTGCCATTTGACTGGCACAGCAATGAAGATATGAAATTACTCCATGGCCAGTGGCCAAGGGGTTAAGGTTGTCTAAGTGCCATAGAGCAACTTACTGGGAAAGCCCGAGTAAGGAAGCTTCATTGGCTAACAAGTCAGTGTTGAGAGACGTATCTTTCTAACACTCAACTCAAGTCTCTATCAACTGTACAAGGCTGATGGGAGATGTTCTCTCATCAGTGGCAAGTAGAAGACTGACTGTGCCTCAGCTTAGGATTAAGGGCCAGGTGACCGGGAGGCGTGGCCTCCTGGTTGCCCCTTATTGGTTGGTCTATGTCACGTGACTGCCTCAGGACACGATGTCCAAAAGGCCATCACAAAATATTTTCTTAAAATGGGAATATCAACAGTGATACATAGGGATCGGATAAGCCCTTTTTTGCCTGTTTATTTCCTGAGGCAATAATCATAGGCTTTTATTAGATAAATATGTTTTATGATGTTGGGAATATTTTGACCAACGTTTTTAGTGCCTATTTTTGCCAATTTTGTGGGTTAGTGCCTATATGGCTTTTTAATGCCTATATGGCTTTTTAATGCCTATATGGCTTTTTAATGCCTATAATTGAGTATTTTGTGATTTTTTTCCATTTTTAACACAAACTTGGCTTGCTTTTACTAAAAAAATGACAGTAACAGCTTCACAAAGTGAAACTATTACGTAAATGTTACACGTAATTGTTTCACTTTGTGAAAACAAAGGGAAACAACATGACGTCATGAGGACAGCGGCAATTGGTTAAAAAATAACCAAATTATGACGTTATGAAGATATCTCAGTCATAATTAGGCCTACTTGTCTGACAATTCAATAAACGTGTGCACATGGACATAATTATTAAAATGCCAAAAGATAAATCCAGCATAAGTTTTTTGCTTAAGCAGTGGATAGCCAGTGATCCAAGCTTTAGTACAGATGGAACAAAGATATTTTTCAGCCCTGATCCAAAGAGGTAAGAAAAATTTAATTTTAAATATATTTTTTTGACTAATTTCTGAGATTTCCTAGAATCCTGGGATAAATATTTTTGTTAAAGGTATAGATAGGATTTGTTAGTAGTGATTATATTTATTTACTATGAAAAACCTTGAAAAATACATAATTGCATCATGTTGTTTGAATTTGAATGAATAAATAAGAAATAATATCATGGTGCCTTTTTTTGCCTATTTTGCTTTTTCAGTGCCTATTTGTGCCTATTTTGCTTTTTCAGTGCCTATTAGTGCCTATTTTGCATTTTTAAAGCCTTTTTTGCCTGCCTATTTAGACTTTTTTTAGTGCCTATTATTCGTACCCTAGTGATATAGTAACACCTAGATAGCCCTTGGGCTAACCATGACAACAACTCACGTTTTGTGTCCTGCATTATATTTTCCTGATCAGAAGTGGGATTTAGGTAGCTTGCAACAAGATAAGAATTTAAATGTTTGTAAAAAAAAATGTATAAAATAATGAAACCGTTCATAGACATCCCGACTTAAATTCCTAACCCGATTTACGACACCTCATCTAACTACGCCAAATCACCCAATCGCAACCTTTCACTACCTCCATTCCTTTATCTTATTATCATTTGTATCGTGAGTTTTACTTATATTATCCTTAGATTAGTTAAATTCAATCAGTATTTAACCTGTAATCTATTTCGTTAGTTTATTTTATCTTAAGATTAGTATTTAGCCAAGTTAACTAATTTGTTACTTTAGTATTTAACCTTGCATTTAGTGGAAATCTTAAGTTAACGTTAATTTATAATGAGCATCTAGTCATTGTGTAATTTATAATTAGTTATCTTACGATCATTTTATACTTAGTTTATCCATTTATAATCTGTAGTCAGTAATTAACTCACTTTTTATAACTTTATTTTGTATTCATTTAATATTATCATTGATTGTATTAATCAGTATTATTATCTATAAATTTAATTATTCAATCATTTTATTTCATTGTTTATGCGTAGTGAGTAGAATAAAATTGTTCACTTGTTTTGATAATTTAGAGTTTAGTTTATTTATTCAACACTTTGCTTCGGCCAAACCGTCACAAGTTTGGCTATCGGGAAGCCAGTCTAAAGCCAGGAAAGCAAAGCCATGATAGCAAAGCCATGAAAGCTGACATATTAAATGCACTTATATAAATCCCAGAAGCTAACCTTCCAATCACCTAAGAAATTTCATTAATCTGATGTCTTTCTACTTTTAAAATGCCATATTTGCATCACTTCTTAATAATTTAATTCATTTATTTTTGTCATAATAAAAGCATTAATTTTTGAAAAATTATTAAATAGGATGATACAATTATGATACAATGTAATGAAATGCATTGTATAGGGTGACCATTTGAATCGGATTTTGCGGGACAGTCCCGAGGTCTGGCTCTGTGTCCTGCATGGACAAGCATCCTGGAAAATGTCCTGGATTTCACAAAATAATTTTATTTGATAATTTTATAATAAATAAAAATTATTATTTATTTATTGTAAAATTATCAAATTAAGTTTATTAGTAATTAACTTAATTTGGTAATAAAAGGCCCCAAAAATAATACCATTGGTAATACTATAAATTATTTTTTTGTATTTATCTATTTTCATTTAAGGTAATTTTTTAATTTTTTTTTGAAAATTTACCAATACGCTTAATGTCTCGGATTGTGCCACAGAAATAATGGTCACTCTAGCATTATACCAGTTAAATTTACTTAAATTAAAAAATTAAGATAAATTTATGAAAATTACCTAAACTTTTGAAATGGCCATTTTGTATTAAATTTCAAAGAATGTCATTATTTCAACATTGGTTTAATGTAGTTGCTTACATATTTTTACAGTGATAAAACTGCCGTTCTTTTGGTCAGAAAAAATACGATCAGACCTAAAAAAAAAAAGCCAAAATGCCACCCCCTGAAGAGTGCTGCCCGGGCGGACCGCTTACTATGTCCCCCCTAGGTACGCCTAGAAGAAGCACACAATATTTAAAAAAGGAACAAGAATATGAATTTTTTTAAAACTGTTTGATTATTAATAACTGAAATAAATGATTTAGCAGATTGAAAAATTATTTTAAATGTTAAAACAAAATAATATAAAGTTAAATACAAGTGAGTTGATATCACCTGATATCTAATGCATTTACACCTGTTAAAGGAGGAGGGAATTTGGTGCTACCTTTTGACTAATTTCAAGAAAATCTGCCATCTTCAATATTTCTTGTTTTTCACTTTCTACTAAAGGAGGTTATGGTCTGATCTATTTTACAATACTTTTTCGGTTTCGTTTATTAAATTGAATAATTTTTCATTGCTCTAATAAGTTTTATTAGTTTTTGTTTAATTAACACCATATATTTAACCATTAACTGATGAAAAAACTGTGTGCACAATTTTAATAGCATTTGTTTTTCCCTCGTTATCTGTGGCGATGGCGCCATGTTGGAGAAGGCGCTCCCAAGCGTTGATTGTATGCATTAGCATTTTCCTTTAATTGCTGTGTCCAAGCACGAAATTTAGAGAAGACAAGACATAAACATACTTAGATGACTTATAATGAACAAAAAATTGAAACTGACCCACGTAATGGTAGCAAAAAATAAGAAATAAATTAAAAATCAGAACAAAAGAAAAAAACTAGATCCGGAATCCAAATGAGTTTTTTTTTTCCAAGAATTAATTCCTGATTACATATATAAATTTTTAATTTGAATCTTGTGTTGATTTTACAGATAATAAACAATGGAAAATCTATTTATCATTCAAGAAAAAGAGAGAAATACAAAGTTTGAATATCGAAAGTGTATATTAAACTAAATTCACCAAAGCGACCTCTTAAAAACCTGTTTATGGGGTCTTTGAAACCCTTGCTGAGACATCAGGGTTCAATCACCTTGAAATTTGAGGCCACATGTATAAAACACCTTTTACTCAATTTCCTTAATTTTTTTCTTTCTTTTTTTTTATATAACAAAAAAAAAAAAAAAAAAATTAAATTTTAACAAAATTTTAATTAAAAAAAAAATCATGGACAAATTAAATTCTAAAGTAATTTACGGTGTAAAATTTACTCGTGATTTACTTGGCCCTCAAATAATATTAATGCATCAATGACATAGATGTATAACAAGATATATTCTCATGTGGAATTGAATGACATAACCTGTTTTAGCTAATTAATTAACTGCAAACCATATTCTATTAATAAAAACAATAATTTCATAAATATTACATTATATTTTATTTTAATATTCTCAAATAAGGTCATGTTTTCGTAAATAACAAATAATTTAGTTAGTGCTCTTTAAAAATTATTATAATTCAAACATATAATTTATTATGAATAAATCTGTGAAACTATTTTAACTCTAACTTCATTTAATACATATTGTTTTATGCTAAATATGAATATAAATATTTAACTTTAATAAAAACAAGATACATTTTAGTAAATAGTATTAAAAAACAACATCAAAACTTGAAATTTAATTACCTGCAATGGCAAAGTTCAGGTAATACAAACACAAGTTAAATAAAACATTTGCAGAAACAAATAGTCAAATACAATTTAAATATAAATTATTTTCGTTAAAAGGTAAAGTTTATTCTATAATTACACATGTTAATGCTAATTATATTAATTTTTTCAGTTTTATTAATATTTTGTTCTTATTATTAACAGTTTTTTATATTTAGCTAAAGTCATGATCTTGTTAAACCTTTAAAATTCCAAGCAGTGAAGGGCGTCGAGATGACACAGCAAACTGGTTTCTTGACTTTTATCCAGAAAATACGTGTACAAAAAATTATATAAAACTCCTTTTTATCTATTGTTTATCTGCATCATTATTTTCTCTTTAAAAAATGAAAAAAACTTAAATTTTTGTAAATAAATTTAATCGAATAAATTAAATCAAATAATTCAAATGTAATCACAAATAATTATTAATGCAAACGAATTGTATTCTTAGATACAATCCGATACGAAGCCACCTAATGCGACCCTTTACATACGATATCAATGACTGATTGAAGTATGATATTGGTAATGCTCAACACTGTTTCAAAGTGCCCTTCAAACAAATGGCCATTGCTCTCTGTAAGGGTTAGATTCTAAATACAGATGAAGAGGAGCGTACACAAACTACGGAACGATGACTTTGACACGTGACAATAAGTTTTACAAACAAACGAATAACAAATACAACTATTTTTAAAACATTTATTCGAATGCTGATCATCCCAGGAACTGAAAAAAATTAACAGGTCAGTGGATCATCAACTGTATCCACTACTTAAACTTTCAGACATCTTCGCCCCAAGGGTCAAGTGTAAATATTTTATTTTGTAGATTTATACAGTTTTATAAAGTTTTATTACAGTTTTTTTTACAGTTTTATACAGCTTTTTAAAGTTTTATACAGTTTTTTAAACATTTTATACAGTTTTATACAGCTTTTTTACAGTTTCTTTTACAGTTTTGTGCAGTTTTATACAGTTTTGTACAGTCTTTACAGTTTTATAGTTTTTACAGTTTTATACAGTTTTTATTTTGCATAACTCCATTAATTTGCATAATTTAAAATTGACATGATGACATTAAAGTGGCAGTGAGAAAGGAATGCGGCTCAAAGAGGCGAAATTAAGGTCATGTGAGCAAAAGCATGATGGGGAGGAGCGAAGAAGGCTGTCCTAGATCCCTCAGGCAAATAAACTAACTCCTTTCTAATTACAAATCACACGTGACTTTCTTGTTCGACACTTATAGTGGTTGCCATTTTGAGCTTCATTTATTCAATGTTTCTTTAATTGATTTGTTTTGAATTTGTTAAAAAATCTATTAGTTAAGTGTTTTAGTGGTGAAAAATTCGATTTTAAAAAATGGTGAAATGAAATTGAACTCTGATTAAAATAATTTGATTACGCTTTATGTCGTCACGGGTGTTGCAGCAAAGCCAGTCGTTCTATAAAAAGGCAATGTGCGACCCAAATTCACCTGAGAGTCGTCAGTCGATCTACAATGCGGATCAAGGTGCAAGTGTTTGCTGTTCTTACCTGCTTTATACACGGTATGTAGAATAAGAATAATTTATATTAAATATGTAATTAATATTTGTTATTGATTTAATGTATTTATATTTATTTATAAATAAAAAGAATTAATATTTTAAATGTTTAAAAAACTGAAATGTGGGATTCGAGTAATGGTCACGGACCCTGGAAATTGGTTCAATATACGAGGCATTACTGGACACTGCCCGATTATCTCAGACATTGAAATGGAAGAATTTTCTAGAACTATGACCCATTTTTGTAAATGTTATTTACAATTTTCTTATTTTTTTTTATATTTTTTTTACTAATTTTTTTTGGTAATTTTTAACCAACTCGTGCGTTTAGGTGAAAACTTGCTTCCTGCTTGACCTGATTTTCGTTGCACTTTTCCTAGAAGAAAGTAGTTATTATTAAATGTTATATCGTTATTTCAGTTCTCGGTACCTCAATTAGACATCGAAGACAAGATGACACTTTTAATGATAAAGATTTGTGTGAAGAGAAATCTCCTGGCGAATATTTTCGATTAACTACTGGTGACGATTGCCGTGATGTAGTTAGGTGTTCGGTGCAAGGGCTTTTGGCATTAAGGTGCCCTGCAGGACTTGCATTTGACATCGAGAAACAGACGTGTGATTGGAGAGATGCTGTGAAAAACTGTGATATTCAAGAAAGTAAGAATATGATTTCATTCCAATAGTTTATTAATAATAATATTATGTAATATAGAGCTAAGACGTAATATAGAGCTAAGACTGATCTATCGATAACTTTCGCTATTATAGTTTGCGAGGATATTGTAAAGCAATAATTACTAAATAATGCAATCTTCGATCTAAGTTCAAAAAACATGGCGCCGAAAAACCGGAAGTTTTGGCTCACAACAGTACAGCGCATGCTCATAGATTTTTTTAGTAGTTACATTTGCTTCCCATTTGTTTTAAATTTCGTTTAAATTCCGTAGAATTTTCGATAAAATAAAACAAATTACTAGTTTAACATGTCTAAAGTTGTCAAGGAATGTTTGACAATATTGTCAGCAATTTTATAAACATATTCCCAGTGTCTAAAGATAAAATTTAATTTGATTTCAATTAATAGGTTTTGTTTTGATTTATAGAATCAAGAAAACCACCTCCACTCCTGAGCACAGAAGAGCCAGTTTGTGAAGAAGCTGGAAAATTGGCATGCAATAACCAAGAATGCATTGACAGATCATTATTTTGTGATGGTAAACCCGATTGTCAAGATGAATCTGACGAAAATGCCTGCGGTAAATAACTATTAATAAAATTTAATTCAATCTAATAAATTGAATTGAATTCTAGGCATTGACCAGGATCCAAATAGAGCACCAGTATGTGATCCGAGCGAGTGCACACTGCCTGAATGTTTCTGCAGTGTTGATGGAACCAGAATTCCAGATAATCTTGATTCAGAGAAAGTGCCTCAAATGGTTTTAGTCAGTTTCGATGACGCTGTCAATATAAATAATATTGATATGTACAGTGAAATTTTCGACGGTTCAAGAAAAAATCCAAACGGTTGCAGCATCAAAGCGACATTCTTTGTTTCACATAAATATACAAATTACAGCGCAGTTCAAGAATTGCACAGAAAAGGACACGAAATTGCTGCTCATTCCATTAGGTAATTTCTAATTTCTAAAAAAAAATAAAACAATCTTTGTGAAAACTAATGTTACTCAATGAATTATTTGTTCAGTCACAATGCAGATGAGAATTACTGGACAGACACAAGTGTTGAAGAATGGACGAAAGAAATTGCTGGCAGTCGACTTATTATAGAAAAATTCGCAAATATTACTGACAACTCTGTAGTAGGAATGAGAGCGCCGTATTTAAGAGTAGGTGGCAACAACCAATTTCTCATGATGGAAGAACAATCATTTTTATATGATTCTACAATGACTGCTCCTTTAAGCAATCCACCACTTTGGCCTTACACTTTGTACTACAGAATGCCGCACAGATGTCATGGTATTAACGATTTTTATTATTAATTTTACGGTGTATTAAACTAATTCCGATTTTAGGTAATGGACAGAAATGCCCAACACGTTCCCACGCTGTTTGGGAAGTGGTTATGAACGAATTAGACCGACGTGACGATCCAAATTTCGACGAAGATCTACCAGGTTGCGCTATGGTTGACTCGTGTTCGAATATCGTGAATGGAGAACAATTCTATAACTTCCTAACTCACAACTTTAATCGTCATTACAACACAAATCGAGCCCCGTTAGGACTTTATTTCCACGCGGTGTGGTTGAAAAATAATCCCGAATTGAAAATCTCTTTCCTTAACTGGATGGATGAAATGCTGAATAAAAATGATGTTTATTTTATCACCATGACTCAAGCGATTCAATGGATTCAAAATCCCACTGAGTTAAGTGGTATTCAGAACTTTGGACCTTGGAAAGAGGACTGTGATGTACAAGGACAACCGCATTGCCATATACCCAATGCATGTCCTTTATCTAGTAAAGAGTTGGCTGGTGAAGCTGTTCGCCTTTTTACATGTGTTGATTGTCCTAATAATTATCCATGGTTGGATGATCCAACTGGAGAAGGACTTTTAAAGAAAAAGAAGAAATAGAAGCTTTGTTAGATTTTTTTTAAATTTGTAGTTAGTTTTGTGTTGTACATTACTTGTATAATGAGGGAGATTTAGATACTTCCTTTTTTCTGTGATGGAATTGAAAACATTTTTTAAATAAATAATAAAATGATAAAAAAAATTGTTTTTTGTTGTTTTAAAAATGATGAAAATATGCAGAATTGATTTAAATAAAGTTTAACCCATTTCTGAATTGCTGTTGTGTACTGATTTAATTTGTTTGACATATTTTTATTGAGATTATTAAGGGACAAAATTATAATTTGGGATGAGGACAATCATATAATATGTAAATGGTGAAATTGAATGCATTCAATGTCATATGTAGGCTAATCAGATTAATATCAGGAATATAAAAAAACACTAAAATAAGTAAATAGTTTGTGTATCTAAAAACAGGAATAGGTAATAAAATGAGTAAATAAACTAAAAAATAATAAATATTTAAAATCAGTAAAAATAGTGTAAAAATTAGTAAAAGCTAGTAAAAATTGTGTAAAAGCTAGTAAAAATTGTGTAAAAATTAGTAAAAATGGTGTAAAAATTGGTAAAAATAATGTAAAAATTGGTAAAAATAATGTAAGAATTAGTAAAAATAATGTAAAAATTACCCAAATACAAATAACTTGATAAAAGTAAACAAAATTCTAAAACTTTGTATCTGTACTGTTAACTAATCCTTGAAATTCTAAATGGAACAAGAGTGAGTTTGCATATTTATGCACAAAAAATTTATTCAAAAATAAAATATTCAATGATAATGAAATTGAATTGGGGCATTTTTTAGAGATGAAGACCCTTACCTTCAAACTACCTTTAAATAATTTACGTCAGAGCAAAGACAGCGCAGGCGCCCAGTTTTCAATAAATGGATGAGGGCATGACCTCATTCCCATTTGGACATTGGGTCGCGTAAGCAAACGCTGCAGACTTCAACATGCGATGCCTCGCTAATTTAATAACGTGGCTCGCGATTCTGGTTGTAATCAGAACAGGTAAATAAGAAAAATTTTTTTTTTTTAATCAAAAATTTAAATTTTCTTTTACAATTATTTTTTTTTTGAATATTTAATATTTTATTATGTTTTCTTTTCGTTTGTTGTCCTCATTTCCAAATTACGGAAGTAAAAGTTAACGACTTTCTATTTTTTAAATAAAGACATTTTTTCAGCTGATTAAAATGAAATATCTTAAAAAAATTAGATGAAATAACCATAATGAGTTGAAATTGTTTGTGCATTTTTGCTTTATTACTGTTATTATGCACTAGTTACTAGAAACTTGCATTCCTTTCTCTCCTGCAAGAAAACTGGTTTTAAATTTATACTGTAACCATTTTGTTATTTTTCTTAGTAATTTAGGAAATGAACCTTGGAGAATGGGGACAGGAAATATCAGTTTGAAAAATTTTCACCCACATTTCAGTTTTTTTTATTCTTTTCAAGTCCACAAAAAGAAAAAGAAAAAACAAGTTTGTTCTAATTACAACTTTCTAATATTTATTCAAATCTTTTAAAACCTACTTAAAGCTATTTACAATTATCATTATACAGTTTTTACATAACATTAAGTAGAAGTCATTGTTATTAAATAATATAAATCAATATTTATTACTGGTAATTAGTTATTTTGAATTTCACACAAAATTATCATTTACAGCAACAACAATTAACAAGAAGTAAACAAAAACAATCGGATAATCAATTTAAAACATTGTTATTATTATTATTATAAGTATTATTGTAATGTGTTTTTAATCTTTAATCTCAATAATGGGTCAGAATATATAATACCAAACCAAGTCACCCACTTGAGAGTCTAATGGCCACAAGGCCTACACAAGTCTAGTGACCCATTAGCCTGAGATGACCTCCACTCAGTCGATTTACAGGTTGATCACCTCGCACTAATTAATTGATTCTTGTTGTAATAAGAGTCTAAGGTGAGTGCACTTAGCACCTTGTATCCTTTTTCCCATTACCATATTAATAAATGGCTTTTTTTTCGTTTCTTGCAGTCTCATTTAACTTTTACACGACTTTGCCCTAATTATAACTCATGGTCTAATAGGAAAGCTTTTTGTAGGTGAAGGAGCGACGATCGTAAGACGGCAAGCGGGTGAAGAGACAGTGGACGATGAAGATTTGTGCAAGGGCCGAGCCCCTGGAGAATATTTCCGCTTGTCTGCAGATGATAATGATGACTGTCGTGACGTAGTGCGATGTTCCGTGCAGGGACTGTTGGCATTGAGGTGTCCTTCTGGTTTGGCGTTTGACATTGAAAAGCAGACTTGCGAATGGAAGGATAAAGTGAAGAACTGTGACCAGAGAGAAAGTTAGTTTTTTTTTAAGTTTGATAAGAGTTAAAGGCTAAACTTATGTTCAAATCTTTGGAAGTTTATGGATTTTTAAACTTAAATCTATAATAAATTTAGAATTTACCATATATCTACATAAATCTTATCTAAATTCATAAAAATCCTATTAAAATCTTATAAAAATGCTATTAAAATCTTATAAAAATGCTATTAAAATCTTATAAAAATCCTATTAAAATCTTATAAAAATCCTATTAAAATCTTATAAAAATCTTTAAAATCTTATAAAAAAATTTCTAAAATCTTATTAAAAATCTTTCAAATTTTTCGTATTTTATAAAAATCTTTTAAATATTATAAAAAAATCATTCAAATCTCATAAAAATCTCATAAAAATCTTATAAAAGTCTTTCAAATCCTTAAAATAAACTAATAACTCATTCTAAATTATTTTTAGATTTATAATTTTTGTCATATCTTCTTTATAAATTATTTTAAAAAAATAATGTTGTTTATTTAAAGTGTTGGGCTGACCTATATATAATTTAAAAACAAACATGTATATATTTTTTACTACCTATACATATCTCGTTATTATTTAAAACACGTAAGAAGCATCACATTTGGGTCAATTTCCGTGTTAGTCGTGGCCGGTTTTAACACCAGGTTCTACAAAACTTGCCCAAAGGCAACTGATTTAGTATCAGAATTCCATATATGGTAGTGGTCGAGGGCCAGGACGTTACCCACATATATAAACATATACAACAAACTCCCCACAACACATCACGATCAACATCGACCCAGTTCGAGTCCCTAACGGGACACGAGCTGGGAGACCACATCCCATAATCATGTAAATATCTTGTTTGTCGTGTAGGACCATCTCGACCAAAGCCAAATTTTGCAACCGACCAACCAGTTTGTCCAGAAGGAAAATTGTCTTGTGCAGACTCTGAATGCTTAGATCGAGCATTGTTTTGCGACGGTAAAGTCGACTGCAAGGATGAATCTGATGAAGGAGCATGCAGTAAGTCTATATTAATCAATTTTTATATGTTAAACACTAATTTTAGCTTTTTAGAGTTTTTCTCATGTTTGTATTAGCTGAGTTCAATGTCTAAAAACTAACTTTTACAATTAATCGATTTTAGACGAACGTTTTTAAGCATGAACGCTTTAAATTTCAACTATAAAAACAGCGTAAAACAAGTTCAAATTAGTATTTATTATATAGATCACTATAAAACCTGAAGAATACATCATTTATATTATAGCTTTTGGTCTAAAAATGTGCCAAATTTGAAATCAATTCATTTTATTTTGCGAACTATTGCATTAAAAACTTACTTTAAACATCGAAGCAGAAATAGTAGTTGAAAATAGTCAAAACCAAACACATAACTTGTAGGGTTTTGCGGGTCCGAGTACTTGGACTCAGACTCGCCGAGTCCGGGGCCGGGTACCCGGACTCGATACCCGCCC
>JAQFZN010001186.1:0-17938 GCA_034687075.1 Geophilus carpophagus | reverse complement strand
GCCATCTAACAATCATATAACCAACTAAATGTTTAATGCGCATCTACTTTTGTCTAATTTTTCGACCGGTCGCTCACTAAGTATGGTTCCTATACATCACCGATTCCTTTAATATATAGATAGCATTTTCCTGTCGTTCCAGCATCCGGGTATTTGCCTACTCTAATCGCAAACAAAATGGCTCAGTCGTTGTTTGATGTCTTAGCGGGTACGTGTTTAACAAAATTGCAATTTAATACTTTTATTTCGAACCAAATAACACATCACGCATGATCAACCTTAATTGTTTTACACTTTAAAAAAAAATCTATCATTCTAACGTTACCGATTACACGGAGCGTAATAATAGAGTTGGGAGGTGTACGATTCTGCAAGAAATTTTTATTTCTTTGTTCAGAAAGAGACCATCGACTCTAAAAAAGGTTCAAAGTTAATGGTTTTAACCAATATAATATAAGTGTGTGAATGAAATGAAGCTTTTAAAATGTTGCATGATGTAAAATTACACTTAGAAACTGTTTTTAATGTGGGGGGAATATGTGGAAGAGCCAGTCGGGGTATGTGTATTGGGCAGAAAAGCCATATTTGTCCGCTTCTGCACCACTGGTCATTTTTTACTATTTATAAAAAACATATTTTTCATCATAATGTTAAGTTAAAAGTTATTTACATCAAGTTTTCGTATTTTTTCCCTTCAGGAGTGACGGCCTCCATAGACAATCAAACAGCATTGGCAGTGCAATCACTTTTGGAATCTCAAAGTGGAGTTATATCGGACACAGCATCGTCTACAGGTGAATAGCAAAGAAAAGAAAGAAAATAATGAAGAGATGAATACATATGACATTGGTTTTTGCAGGAAATCAGTGCTTGGAATCGGTGAACTCAGTAAATGCTGATGACGAAGATGTATTCCAATGTGGCAAATGCAAGAAACAATTTACATCTCTCACTTCTTTTATGACCCATAAACGAGAGCAATGTACAGTTATGATTCCAACAGATCCGCATCAAAATGCAAGACAGGATTTATCTCCTCAAGCACCAAGTCCATCAGGTTCTATATCGAATTTGGCAACGAGCATTGCAAGGACATTGGTTTCGACTCCTCATGTACATGTCACGTCTTCAGGCGGTTCATCTGGTTACGGATCTATTTTAGCAACTTCGCCACTCAGTCACAATGTTGTGCTCAATGATGCTGAATTGCTTTCACTTACTACAAATATCGAAAATGGGACTTTGATGACGGGAACTTCTTTGTCAGGAAGTTTATTTTTACCTCAAGTTAGTCCAACTGGCTCAAGCACTTTGCTCACTACAATTCCTACTTCTCAGCCAATATTTGTCAAAGCTGATGTATGATTGTTAATTGTATTTAATGTTGTTGTTTTAAATATTTTATACATTTTTTTTTGTTATTTTTATGACAGCCAACTCCAAATTCAATTGTTACAACCGCATTACTAAAACGCGATCCGAAAGTTGCTGCAAAAATGCCTCTACAAAATTGTCAAAATAACAACGAGGATAAAAACGATGAGGATTCATCTCAAAGAGGAGCTGCAGTTAATATAATAACTGAATTTCATTCTACAATGGTTAAACAGAAGAGGAGGCCATTACAAAATGAAGTGAAAAAAGTATTGACAAATGGAGAAAAAGATTTGAGAAATTTTAATGTTTTTCATTTTTATTTAACTTTAGGCAACCAAACTTAAGTGTGCCTACTGTGATAAAAGTTTTTCCAAGAATTTTGATCTACAACAGCACATACGCAGTCACACTGGTGAAAAGCCATTTCAGTGTATTGTATGTGGACGTGCTTTTGCTCAAAAATCAAATGTGAAAAAACACATGCAGACGCACAAAGTAGATATTGATAAATAAATTTAATAATTTTTTTAAATATGTTTTTAAATTTAATAATTTTTTCTGTATTTTAAAGGTTTGGCCGGATGGTTTGGCCCATACTCTTCCAACTCAACCATTACCTCAAAGGCTTGACGATCCAACAATGGAAGTACCAACTAACACAATGGACAGACCCATAGAAACAGCAGGAGTAAGATTTAATTAATTCTAATATTTCCATGACCGATTTCTACTAATATAATGAATTTTCTAGTTTCATGTTAATACAAGTGTGGATGACTCGGGTAAACTGCATATTGTGATAGATAATTCTTACGTTTGCCAATATTGCCATTGCACTTTCAAAACATACTTCGAACTGAAAACACACTTGAAGAATCACAAAAACGAACAAGTGTACAAATGTATTCTTAAAACCTGCAGTCAAACATTCTTGGATTTAGATTCGTTTCTAGAACACACAAAAACGCACGAACATGAAATGACGTACCGATGTCATTTGTGTATAAAAAATTTCAATTCCCTTTACGAACTTGGTGTTCATCAATACACACACAGTTTGTACCCTAACCAAGGATCGAGACCTGGGCCAAGGTATTATAGGTGTACTCAATGTATGAACAAGTACGCAAGTCCGGAAGCGCTTAATCATCACATGTCAACGACGACTCACAATTACCCTTGTCCACATTGTGAAAAAGTGTTTGCATGTGAACGATATTTGCGACGACATTTGCCTACTCACGGAACGTTGGACTTGCACGTATGTAACGTGTGCAATAAAGGGTTCAAAACAGAGCATTATCTTAAAATGCACATGTTGATCCACAGTGGAGAAAAGCCGTATTTATGTAACTTGTGTCGGGCTGCATTTAATCGAAAGGACAAACTGAAACGACATTTATTGATACACGAACCCGTGAAAAGGTATAAATGTCCTTTCAGATCTCATACCGGATGCCCTAAAGAGTTCAATCGTCCTGATAAATTGAAAGCTCATATTATAACTCACAGTGGATTGAGACCCTATAAATGTAAACAATGCTTCAAGACTTTCAGTCGCAAGGCCCATCTTAAGGAACATGAAAGAGTTTATCACGAAGATTATCGGTACCAGTGTACGAATTGTCATAAAGGATTTTTTCGCGAAAAACAACTGGAAGAACATGTGTGTGGAGAGAAGGATAAACGTAGACGTTTGAATTACAAAGGCCATTTGGCACGTGGAAGAAAGAAAAATGAAAATAAACAAATTGCAGGAAAGATTATGAAAAAAAGAGGAAGGCCAAGGAAAAGAACATTATTAGAAGACAATTCAGAAGCTATTCAAGTTGCAACAGTTGAAGGAATTCATTCGTCTCCACCCCCACTTCTTCATCACGAGTCATTAATGACTGGTGTTGATACTAATTCAGGGTTAATGGAAACTCATGTGGTTGAGTTAGATGGAAGTGGAATTAGTACACAGCCCGTTAATATTTCTTTGCCAAGTGATTCGCATCTTTTAGACATTAAAAACGAGTCGGAACAGCAAATTATTAATCAAGTTCATAACATGGTTAATTTAGATGCTGACGGAGTTGCTCATTTACAGTCTCAAGGATTACATTATGATCCGAATGATGATGAACAAACTGTAACTGTTCTTGGTTCAGACGGTGTTTTACATCAGTGTTCTCAAGTTATTTTGGCTGTGACTTCTTCGAATTAATCAACTTACTTTTTAATCATCCATGTTGTGTCGTTTTTGGTTGAATCTACAATTTATACAAAAAAAAAATAATTTCTTGAAAGTATAATTACTATCAGTCGCCAATAAATTTATATTACAACTGTAGAAATGATGTTTGTTTCTTCTTTAAGTTTTAAAAAAATTATTCACACCAAATCAAAAGTCACATTTTTATTAGGTTTTGCACTAACGTTAATTCTTTAATCAATGCATAGTTTAAAAAAAATTGCTTTCACGTGTACAGCAATTGAAATGGAAAAGAAAATAAAAATTGAACAAACACAAATATATATTCCAATAACATTTTGAAGGCAATGACATTTTTGTTTTTCATTTAATTATTTTCTCAATAAAGTCGTAGTTCATTGATAAATGTGGGACGGCCATTTAATTTATGAATACAAAACATAATGGCAATATATTGGGAGTATGAAGCAACTGCTTATTATTTACAAACAAAATTCCAAATATACAGAATTAAAATATTCATAACACAATATTGTGGCAAGAAACCGTTTAGTTATCATCAAAAATTATACTCTTTATTACAGTACACATTTTAGTTTATAGTGATAAATTGTTGCATTGCTTTATTGCAAATATAAAAAGAAACTTTTTTTAAAGTGCACTTTGGTTCTCAAGATTGAACAGAAAAACATTTTTCTTTTAATTTAAATAAGCAAATATATAAACAATTAGTGTGGATTGTCATTGAAAAGTTCTCCAAAACTAAACACCTTCCTGAGGTTTTGTTCCCATTTCAAAAAAAAATACCCAATTAATATTTAGGAATGGCTGAGTTAACTGTTTCTTGTAACGGTTACAAATTTCAAGTTTTAAACTGTAAAATTGTTTAAAATTGTAAACTAAAACATTGTTACCTAACAAAATGACTTTTATTTTGTTTTTCAATATTTTCGTTATCGTTTATTAAAAAAATCCAAAAAACATTAACTTCAAAGTAACGAAAATATAAACGTAACGATGCTCTTTCAAACTGACTCTAGTTATTTATTTTTACTTGATAACGATTTAAAGCCATCCCTGTCAAAATTAGATTTATGAATTTGTAAATTTAAACTTATTATGTTATTCTGTTAATTTGAAAATTCTCATCACAAAAAAAAAATCAAGATGGAATGTTAAGTATAAACGTAATCATATGTTATCATCCAAACATCAAACAACAACTACTGTATATCTTTAAAATTTCATTCTCATATGTGCACCTGATGAAATAATTCTAAGGCCTTATGCACTTCATTATTAATTTTCTTTAATTATTAATATTTCAAAAATTCCCGATATGTATGTTATATTTTTATTTATATAAATCTTGTGCTAAATTCTCTAAAAATAAGTTGGCAAAAATTCACTAAGTAAAGCTCACATCAATAACAAGCATAAACTTGGGTGAAATGGACGGATGGAGCTCAAGTTCGTTTGTTTTTAAAGACACTTCTATAAATCTACAAAGATTTTAACAAGACTAATTTGCAAATCAAAATGAAGGCACAATGAGAAAAATAAACCATCAATTCTAACTCTAAACCTGAATAAAAACACAATCCCCTTAACAAACAAAAACAAAATCATTTTCACATATTAATAATAATAATAATAAATTCAATAATTTTCCCTGACAGAATCAAAGGCAAAATGCTATCATTTTTTTCACCCCGAATACATCAATATACAGCATTTCATTCTAATGTAAACCATACATTATACTTTTCTATACCCTAAATACAAATGGAATGTAAACTCTTTGAACCCTAACAAATAATAATGATCCCAAAATATAAATTCAATTTAAAAAAAAATAATAAAATGTGCATATTCTTCATGACTTGAACAATAATAGGAATGCTTTATAGTTTTTTGTTATTTTTTAAATCATTTTTTATTCTCCTCTTCTTCTGACACTTCATCTTGATTCATTGAAGGCACATTGTCCTCATCATTAGCTTCATCTGATGTTTTCTCATTCACAGACTCAGCTTTACTTTTGCATCTTTCTGCATCAACATTATCTCCATCTTCATCTTCATCGTCATCATTATCACCATATTCTTCATCATCCTCCTCATTATCATCATCATCCTCATCATCCTCGTCTTCCCTGAGTCCATTTTCATTTTCGTCGTCCTCACCATGATTTCCATCATCATTTTCCATCATTTCATCCCACATTTTCCCATCTTCTTGTTCGTGTTTTTGTTGCATGTGTTTCCTCAAGTTACTCGGAGTGGAAAAAGCGCTGTTCGGACAGAGAACACACCTGTACGGTCGTTCAGGTGCGGTACGATTATCCGGATCTCCAGCAACTCCTCCATGTTTTCTTACAAGATGACGATCGCAATTTGACTTTGTGGTAAACAGGAGCGGGCAGTATTGACATTTAAACGGCTTTTGTCCTGTATGAGTGAGGATGTGTCGCCTCAGCGAACTGGTCCACGGAAAGCGTCGAGCACAGAATGGACAGGACACTCGATGAGGAGCATTAGTGTAAGCCGATCTCTTCACTTCCCCTTTACTCTCCTCATTTCGCCTTTGATTAGTTTCTTTGTTCGTTTCAGCTTGTCGAAAAATCTCCTGAATATTTTGCGCTGTCGCAGTATCGAGTAGACGCGACACGCTCACCAAATCCTGAGCATGTTCTTGCACTTCGTTGTTCGGTTCCTTTTTCGTCTGAACAGCGCCGCTTTGCCCTTTGTCATCGCTCGTACTCGCCGCATTTATCGCTAATCTTTGTCGTATCTGTTGCGAAATCGCTTCTTTCACCTGATTCGAAATTGGTCTCAACAAACTCGATTCGTGATTCGTTCTGGGAAGAAGTGGTCGTGAAGTAGACGAAGCAGACAAACTCGGTTTCCGACCCCGCGACCTCAGCATCCATTGATCTGGATGTTGTTGTTTGATATGTCTCTCCATATTCGATCGTAACGTAAATCCAGCGTCGCAATGATCGCATTTGAATGGTCTCTCGGTACGATATCGCTTCTGTTTCTGCTTTTTCATCATCCCTCCACTGCTCAATGACCCTTGCTTCGATAAATTGGCCGCCACTGGAGATGAACATGTAGATTTTGATGCTTTGTTTTGAGAGTAGGGACTGTTAATATCAATAGAGCAAAGGGATGAAGGTGAGGATGATATGGTGGAACCAGGAGATAAATCTGGAGCAGAGAGGGGATTATGACAAGAATATGCATTGCACACACTTCGGCCAATGAAAGGCGAGCTTTGTACTCTGATTCCAGGAGGTCGAGGTAAATTCGGGTAAGATGAGGAAGTGGAGGGAATGTGAATGCTTGATTGATTGATCTTTGGTAAACAGGGAGGTGATATATCTTTGCTCGAACCGGTCGACTTTTTTAAAGTTAAATCTACCGGATGGACGGCTAAATCCAGCGGTTCCTCTTGTAACGGCACATCAGCCATGCTTCTCGTGCTCCAACTAACCAATGCTTCCACACTGCTCATTTCCAAGTCGGATAATGGAGTGTCAGAGATGGGAATTATTGGATCCAGCAACGGAGGACCTGGTGAAACAGATAATGATGGAGATTGCATTCCGTCCTTCTCGTTTTCGTTACCCGACCGCTCGTCTTCCGCATCTCCATCTTCATCGTCTCTTCCTTCTTTACCCGGACCCACAACCGTGTCAGCATAACAACACCAAATGCTCTCTTCTACGTTATCTTTCACTTCAGTGTGTTGTTTCTGCACATGTCTGTAACAATTATTCTTGGTAGAAAAGCCCATGTGACACTGCCGACACTGAAACGGCTTTCGAGCACAACTGCTGTGCAACGAGCGCAGATGATGACGCAAGATTCGATAAAACTTAAAGTCCACATTGCAATATTTGCATACAGTGTCTGGACAATGGAAACTATTGAGCGTGTTTTCAGGATCATGCGACTGCGGCTTCTGCTCCATGGCGCTGCGAATCTCTTGTTTGTTGTGTTTGCCATGTCTTTTACGCATGTGACGTTCACAATTAGCCTTGGTGGTGAAGGCATATTGACACAGACGACACATGAAGGGTCTTTCCCCATTATGGGTTCGCAAATGACGCAATAAAGTGCTCTTGTCGATGCTGGTGTACGAGCACATGTTACATCGGTAAGGAGACATCCCCAAATGGCTTCTGTTGTGACCTTTGAGCGCCCTCAGATTAGGAAACACCAGAGGACATAACTTGCAAGGAAAACGTCCTCGTTGCACAGAGTTCATCGAATGTGACGTTGAAGTGGCGGCTTGCTCGCTCACATCAGAAGGCATTTTTGGACTGGCAGTAGCTGAATCAGCAGTTGCTGGCGATTCAGGGTTGACAGCCAAACCTCTTCGGGGTGAGGCGGATGAAGCTGAAACCGAATTGACGCTCCCGTTCATGTTGGATAATAGTGCAGGTGATGTAGTTAAGGACAGAATACTTTGAATATCAGCAAAATCTTCTCCATCTGATGTTGGAGTTGAACAACTTGGTCCACTGCGATTCTTCATACAAGGCATTCCGTGGGTGAAATAAGTGGGATTTTCGTACGGCTCTTCAACAAGTCGTTCGTCTTTTGTCGATGTCGTGTTAGCTTGTAGCCCCAAAACGGCTAAAAAATTCTCCTTGTCGGCAAAGGGCACTTGAAGGCACTCGACTCCCTCGCACTGACGATGATTGACGAGATGATTACTATGGGATTTCAAATGCATTTTTAAGGCACTGCCGCAAGGAAAAGCCTTTTTACATTGCGGACACTCGAAAATGTGAAATGCGCTGCTAGGTCGACGAGCATTCTTCTCGCAAAACGCCTTAGCCACCACAGCGAACTTGGTGCTTGAAAAATCGAGAAACGTAAGATCTTGAAATCCGACTAAAGTTGTGTTTTGCGCTTGCTTCATCGCCGAATTTTTGCTGTTGACGCCATTTCGTTTTACGTGAGCCACGTACTGATGTCGATTAAGGCCCCTGTAGTTTCGGAAAGTAACATTACATTCGTGGCATTTGAACACGTAATCGGGATGCGTTTCCAGATGTGTTTGCAATCCATACTTGCATAAAAATCCTTTACTGCAAACAGGACAATGCAGTTGTTCATCCACTTCTCCCGTTCCATTTGTTTCTCTCTGTCCGATTTCATTTTCCTCGTTTATCATCGACTTCTCATCGTCAACGCCCGAAATTTTCTTCGCAGGCACAATGGATTCGTCGTCGGGACGCGGACTCGCGGCCGGTCGTTTCGTTGGTGTTCGAACACGCGGTTCGTCTTCCATGTTGCGATTATTACTCGACGTAGAAGAGCTTTCGCCATGATGGGTGCGCATGTGCCTGTGCATATTTCCATTAGTAGTGAAGGCCATATTACATCGACTGCATTTGAAGGGTCGTTCCCCCGAATGAACTAACATATGTCGATCGAGCGAACTCGCCGAGCTTAATGTTTTCGAGCACAAACTGCATGTGTGCGTTGTAGTGTGTTCCTCAGAGTTGTGCATACGTATATGGACGGTGAAATCGTGTTGCGTATCTAATCCCTTTGAACAAACGGGACACTCGTAAGCCTAAAAAAAAATTAAAAAAATTAAAAAAAAATCACATAAGTATTTATTTCAACATATCCATAAAATAAACACTTAAACTCACATTTCCCTGAGTACTGGACTTGATTTTTGGACTCGTCTCCACATCTTCATCATCCAGCACATCACCACTCTCTCTTCCCTCTAAATTGCAATGATTGTGTTCCACTTCCTCTTCCAATTCTTCGTCGTCTTCCTCCTCTTCGTCTACTAAAACAAAGAAAATAAATATAAAAAAAAAAAATTTAAAATTTAAATAAATTTTAAAATTAAAAATAATAAGAAAATTTTTTTTTCAACCTTAATAATTGAATCCGAAATGAAATAAATCCAACATCTAATTAACACCCATCGTGTAAAAATAAGATTCCCAACTCCCCCCTCTCACTTTACTGAAAAGATCACGCCAGATATAATATCGATCAAAAACACTAGACACGAGGATCACATTAACTGCCAGCCACAACTGCAACATGTCAACATCAACTGCGCATGCTTCAAGTCAGCCTCTAGTGGAGAGTGCAACCTCCAACCTGTTTTCTCCCGATTCGGCGTGTCCGTTTCGTCCCTTTGAAAACTACTTTGCAATCATCTCGCATACGCACGCGAGTCAATCAGTAGGGCGCGGGTATTTCTTTCTTTCGCCACGTTGCTCTTGGCAACCAACATTGATCCTCCCGATGTTTTTTAATGATCAACCGTTGCTATGACAACTGCAAACCAAGCACAACATCCTGCACACGCCGCCCCTATCACATCAGGAGGGAGTGGACCTTGATCCGGGTTCCTTCCAAACCACCTAGAAACACCTGCGGGGGTGACCCAGACATGCTTCAAATATAACGCAATTTAAATACAAAAAAACCCACCACATTTCACTTTCCAACCGGTAAAAAAGTTGCGAAAATTTGAAATTTTACTGGAAATCACCGATTTAATTTCAGTTTTGCAATTTTCGATTTTTTTTAGATTTAAAATTACATGGAGGAGTTAGACATATTGATAAACTGTCTGACTCCTCTTCATTTTTTTGAAAAATTTATAATTCCAAAGTTTTACTTATCAATGATTTGTGGCTATGTCCATTAGTTGCCCAAGTCGAGATGATGTCAGTGTCATCACTATGATTCATATCCAACATAATTTATTAATAAATCAAAAATAAAATAAAAAAAAATAAATAAAAGCAGCAACTTAAACTACCTATCCACGTCATGTGTCGAAATGGGGGCGGGAAATTGGTGAAAAGTACACAGATTCATCCAATACTGTAGTCATGACAACCAACCTCAGGTGTGTCGAGGAATCGATAAGAAACGGCCAACCACGATCATTTCAACTTAAAAAAATCATCTAAACATAAAACAACAAACTGACCAAATCATAAAAAATTAAATTTTAAATCTAAATCTAGAAATAATAATAATAATTAAAATAAAAATAAAAATCTCTCAAACATAAAAAAAATAATAAAATAACCATAAAGACACGTTTTAATACAAAATTTCACAATTTTTCCTCAACAACCCTATTTGATTCCCAGCCAAAATAAATTTCCATGTTAAAAAGTCAATCCCTCAAAATGATAAAAAAAAAATTATTTCCACTAGAATCCATCCCTATGTAAAGAGAAAAGACAAAAGACTATCCATCATCATCATCATCATCATTGCATCAACTCGTGCCACGTGAGATTAATAACCTCTCTACGCTGCACTCCCTTCTCACACAATTTGCACACTTCCTGTCAATACCCGCTTTTGTATGCAACTCGTTGCCTAGACGACCATCTGCAGCATCTGTACACAACACTAAAGGTAAAAAAAATAATAATTTTTTTTCCTTCCTCCATTTACAGATCTAAATAAATATAAATAAATATTTTAACTAATAAAATATAATAAAATATAATATAATATAATAATAAACCGCCATTTTTATTTTTTTTTTCTTAAACAGGAAAAGCTATTTCACAATTATTTTTTCTTAGAAGATCGAGGAAAAGAAGGAAAAATAAAAGAGGAAAAAAATAAACCCAAATAGTGAAATGAAATAAATGGACAAACTTGAGTTGCAAATCAAAGTTTCTAAGGAAATTGCTGCACCGGATAACCACTGACCACCCACATCTAAAAATAGAGTTGTTCGTTTATCACCAAGTTCCCCACTAAAACCCAAAACACAAAGTAAATAAAAATAATATTTATCCACCCCAATTATTTTTTCTTTCCTTTATTCTATTCCCTTTTTGTCATTTTTCCTCTCCCCTTCCCCATTCAATTAATCTGCATCATCGTCATCCATTAGGGTCCTTGATCTCCAATTTAGGGAGAAAACTCTGTGCAGGTGATTCGCATGAAGAAACAACCAACGCCCACGCGAGGTTGCTTTTCTTTATTTTTTTTTTCTTCTATCAATCCTTTTAGGACCTTGAAAATAAAAAAATCATCTTGTTCTTTTCCTCATCTTCAAGGTAACTCTTAAGGGTTAGAAATCAGTAATTATTTGATCAATTTAAATGCTTTCATCATTTGATTAAATTTCGAACTCATTTTTAAATATAAGTTAATTATAAATTAATTTGCCATTAGTTAAATTGATTGTATTAATTAGTTTGATTAAAAATAATCTATTTTGCGCAATTTTTTCGATTAATTAATTGAATTTTTTAAATAAATAGACTAATTTTTTTTATTGTGATTAACCGATTGAATTTTTTAATCAACCGGATAATTTTTTTCAATTAATCGAATATCTTATTTTATAACTCAAACATGTTTAGAAATCGATTTTTAAAGCATTGATAATTCTTTTTCATGATCCCAATTATCTTCTCGCTATTATCGATTCACTCATCAAAAAACTAACAAACCGTAAATCAATTATATATATATATATATATATATATTCATTCATATATGTAGTAATTTCTTTTTCAAAATCTATTCAATTTTGTTTAACAAATTTCAAAAGCAACTCAAACATCAAATAGGCGTACTTTTTCTTATTGCTCATTTTTTATTTTTTTTTTTAATTAAAAAACCTGATTCTCAAACCAAAATCTTAATTCGAGCAAAAAATTTAAATATACAATCCTATTGTTTCTATTCAAATACTAAAAAAATTAAAAAAATTTTTTTTTTAAAATCTATGATCTCATTTCTGGGTGTGTCCCAACTTCGCAACCCCATCTCACATGATGAGGAGCTAAAAGATCAGGTCAGAATGAGTAATTTAATAATAAACTGCATCCTAGAGAAGCCAAGCCAAAGCCAAACCCAAAACTGGAATGGGAGAATGAGGAAGAGAGAAAGGTGTGTCCACTACAACTCACAAACAAAAAACTTCAACAAAACTAACTTACACTTGCCATCGTAAAAACCCCATACCACTTACCACTGGTCATCAACTCCCATCACCATTTATTCCCCCTCAAACCTCAATAAAAATATTTCCACAAAAAAATGTACATCTATAAAAGGAAATTGGAAAGAAATCTATTTCACGCAAACAAATTTTAAAGGTTAACGAGTCCGTGTCCACTCAAGGTCACCGGACCGCCTTCTGTGCTCGCCTACCTGCACACAAACATTCACAAATAGGTGATCCACCAAACCAACCAACCAACCAATCAACCACCCACACCCATCATGCTCTATTTTCTTCCCATTTACTCTTAATCCAAACTTGGAGCCCCAAATAAAAATACCTGGGTCGTACGACTAAATCATAGCCAACAAAATTCAACCAAGAGGCCAGCGAACTGACCTCACCTTAAAGGACAAGGGCGGTGTCTGCCATTACTATACACATGCTACACCGAAATGAATAAATTTAAAAAAGAAAAAAATTCGAAATATAAAAATTCATTTTTTAAAACTTATTTTTCATTTTTTAAATTCATTTTGTACAAACAGAAATAATATAAATTCATAGTACCCAGTTTATGGAGGAGGGTTGTATCAACGTGAGAAAAAGACGCGCTGCTTTTCACCTGAGAAAAAGATGGAGGGGAGAAGGGAATTGTGGGAAACACTACCCAACATTGCCCCATGCCAATGGGGAGGATGTTGACAGGGTTGGGGTTCTATGAGGTGGTTGGGGGGGGATATATAAATGTCAGTGCGCGCCCTTTCGGTGCAAAGAAGAGAGAAAGAGATTGGAGGGTGTTTGAGGATGATGGGGGAAGGGAGCGCGAGCGAAGAGATTTCAACCAATTTGATGGATGCTCCAATTGGGGCGTGGGTGGAGATGTAAAGTGATGATGATCAAATGATGATGATAAGCAGAGATGACGCGTCTGAATAAAGAGGGGGTGAAATGTGGAGAAAAATGGGCGTTGGCGTTTGTTATGCAGCATCCAATTCCATAAATAGGCTTAAAAATTTCATCATTATAATGATGTAATGCAACTTTTTTACGAATTATTTTTAATGTTGTGTAATTATGGGTTTAAATATTTATTAAATTACGACGCTCTGACCAACATGAAAGTATATATATATAGAAATTATAATTAAAAGAATTAAATATAGAAAAAAAAATAAAAATCATTCTGTTTATGGTTTATCAGATCCAACATCCCACATACACATGTACAGGAACAAAGTCTAATACTGCAAATCTCAGGTCACATTGCTCAAGATTAAAAACTTGATCAGATCTAGAGAAAGAGAGAGGTAGCATTGTAAATAATAAATAAACAATTTTTTTTTATATTTAAAAAATGAAAAAATAAAAATAAAAATAATGTCCTCATTTTCTCATCAACCTCTTTCTCTATTAAATGTTTCATAACAAACATTTTTTTTATAAGCCTTGAAAAATATCGCATCCGGATGCCAAATTCTCTCAAAATTTTTTTCTGTGCTATATTCAAACAATAATCGTAATAAAAAATTATCCGGATGCAAGTCAATGCGTATAATATCATCAATTTACATGTGGATGAAGAACCTTTCCACCTGTACATGTTTAGCAATACCGAGCTCCCACCACCACCAGCATCAAAAAAAGCAACTGACTTAACTTCTATTAGCATTAACATTCAAACTGCTACGTTGCAACCCAAATAAAAAAAAGTAAAAACTCACAAATCCGGTTTTCGACGAATTCACACACTTTAAAAAAAAATTAAAAAAATTCTGAAGGTCTTAATCCATACCCAGACTCCTCTTCCGAATCCCACAAAACAAAAGTATCTTTTTTCCTCAATTTACATTCACCCCATAATTTTCAAACACCCACGTTGGGTTTTATACGACCTAACAATTAAAAAAAAAATCCAAATTCCATTTCCTATTCCAGAAAACTTTCATCATCTCATCTCTTATAATTACCTTCAAAACTTCTCAACCTTTCCCCTCTTTTCGATAGATACATAAACCTTAAAACCTAATTTGGGTCAAATCCAACCCATCACGATACTAAATGATGACAGTGATATATTTTTTATGTATAAAAACACAAAACTATAATAATAGAGTTACTACTTTTCGAAATCACCCATCACAATCCATAACCCCATAATTAAATTAAATATATTCTCAGCATTAAATAGACTCCATTAAAACCCACTATTATACATTAAAACCAATTAAAAAAATCAAATTCCCATCAACCAATCAAATCTAACTTACAAACACCAACCAGTACAATGAAAGAAATTATAAAAATTAAAAAAAAAATAAAAATAAAAAAATCCTCATCCTTCCTCACCACCTGTACATATAACGTACCACCCATCCCGCTTGCCAAGCTGCCACCCTCCTCCTCCAAACTTTACTCAGCATCCAAGGTCCAACTGCAGTAAAACTTTTACGTCCAACTGCAAAACTCTTAAAAATTCATTAACCAACAACCTTAAAATTACAATTTTTCAACCCCCTAACGAAACAAATTCAACCCAATTAACAATAATAAAAACATCAAAACCCGGACAAAAAAAAAAACAAAAAAAAAGAAAAAAAGTGAGCCACTATTCTCTTTCTCTCTCCTCCTGGTACCAGGAGACTTGGAGAGAGAGGATCAATCCATTCTTCTACAACACCAAGCTGCAGGGGGCGCCAACAATCAACACTTCCCCCTGCCATCCTTCAACATCCTTTCCAACACCAATCACATCCCCTTACTAGCCAATAGAAACCGTTGACCTTGCACTTGCATTGCATCTACAACGAAAAATCACTCTTTCACTCCACCCCTTTAGTCACCATTAACTCTCCAGTTTCAGGATGCTCATTACAAATCAATAGAAATAATACAAACTCAAGACTAATGTTGAATAAAGTTGCTTTCATTTCTGCGCATGCGTCGTCGGTTAATTTCGAAAAGTTGAGATAACATTTGAAAAGATTAAATTTTAAAAAAATCTATCTCGTCTTGCACGTGTCTGTTTTCTCATCCATCAGTGAACAAACATTCTTCCTCATCCCTCCAACTATGACAATGGCTTCGCCTCACCTGGCTGCTACCTTGCAGGCTCCACCTGGATTCACCTCAAGTGATGCTGGCTAACCGCCGTTTCCCTAGCAACAAGCCCATGACTTACACACACCTGTGCTCGCTCACAAAATACACAATGGGGGATCGGCAACTCCTCGCTTACCTGTCGTCATACAAATCCTTTTTTGCCAAAATGATTCACTCGCAACTTTCTGCCACAGCCATATCTTGTTGTCCTTTCACGTGTATCTATGGCAACCATCACCGTGTGTCGTGATGATATCGAAAGGACAAAAATCAACTTTTTTTTCATTTTTTTTTTTATTAAATTAAATAAACTTAAATAAAATTAAATATTTTTTATTAATTTCATTTAATTTTTTTAAAATTATTTTTAAACAAATTTTAAACGATGAATTTTTTTTAATGTGAACAAAGGAAAAAGGATAGAAAAAGAGAAGTGAAAGGGAAACGAGATGACGAAGGGGAATAAAGGAAGAAAGAAAGAAAGAGAGAAAGAAAGAAAGAAAGAATAGAAAAGGGTCGGTGGATGTCCATGGAACGCCTGGGTCCCATAGACCAATCTTTCACTTGTGTTCCAGTTGTCATAGAAACCGCTACCACCACACAACGGTTTCAACTCTTAGTTCCAACTTGACAACGGTTGCTAAGGTGATGCGTCTATTCAGTTGGCAGGCAGCACAGGTGAAACACGGAGAAACGCTGCTGCTGACGTGGCGGCGCCAATTCGACCACCCACCCATTTAGCTGCATCCTTAACACTGAATTTTTATTTTCGACGCCATTTTTTCACAATTTCATCTGTTTTATGATTTTTTATTTAAATTTAACAATTTTTTATTTTAGAAGAATTTAAATTTAAATTTAAATACATTTTATTTAAATTTTCTCCCTAAAAAAATTGTTTACATTTAAAAATAATTTTAAAAAAATAAAAAAAAATAATGTTGACAGTTAAAAATTCCAATATGACAAGGATAAAAAGAAAGGCCAGCGTCTCTTCATTCAGATGAGACGGAGCTGCTCTCATTGAAGCACATGAGGTCACAGCACCTGGCACTTCCCGGGCACCTTCAGGCTAAAAAGCTACGAGAAGAAGATCCCTGCGGCAAAACTTACTGCGGCCACTGCCCACGTTCCCATGACAACACATTCAATTTAACAAAAAAGTGTCATCAAAAGCTAACTTGTAATCAATTTATGTTTTATTTATTATCTATTTTTCTCGAATCAAACTCGAGCAAAAATATAAATATATAAATAAACAGTTAAAAGATGTAATAAAGAGTTGAAAAAGAAAAAATTTTAAGAGTCGAGTGAGCAACAGCATCCATCAGAAGTTGAGTGCAACAGAGGGGAGTCACCTGCCCTAAGGGGGAATCTCGAGCAAGGAATCCAGGTATTTCCTGACACCATCAACGTGGACCAGGAGGAGGCTGCAAAACAACCCCAACCCTCTTCTTTTTACCATTTGTGTCACGGTAGCCATATTGCTTTTTCACTCTCGTGTCCACATATGTTAATTATTTTTAAATAATTCAAATATTCTTTCAAATCTAAATTCAAAATTATGATAAATAATATAGTAATATTCTTAAATATCATAATTTTAAATTTTATTAATATTTATTCTATTTTTAGAATTTTTTTTTAAATAATAATAATAATAATAATAATAATAATAAATAATTCTCATTTCGATTTTATCTTTTCATATTTTTCTTGCGTAGGTGTATGGTGACCTCAAGTGAGTCGCCCATCTTCCATCATCAGTCACCATCGAACCAGGTGTTTGCGAAAACGAATCCAACCGTTGTCATAGTAACAATCATAACAGAGCATTGATAATTTGGGCCAACTTCAGTCCAAACAGACTCAAATCCAAACCGATAATGAACAAACTAAACGCCAGGGATAAATTATTTCACTTAAACCGTGCAAAATAAAAAAATATTTAATAAATAACACATTAGAAAATTTAATAAAGATGGATATATTATGTTATATAAAAAAAAAATAAAAAATTGAGAAGAGAAAAGAAAAAAATTGAATAAACTCACGCGAAAAGAATCGATCTCATACTCACTAGATTACACGTTGTATATACAAAAGTAACCTAGATGATTACAAATAAGAGAATAGATGATACATAAAATTAAATAACCTCTCGAATATTCGTTTAAACACGAGCTAACCAAGTCGGACAACTTTTTACAGGTAAAAATCTTCAACCCGGGACTGCATAAGCCACACCTGGCTGATCACGAGACCAACTGTCGTCATCTG
>JAQFZN010001185.1:0-17948 GCA_034687075.1 Geophilus carpophagus | reverse complement strand
TATGAATCATCTAACCACTGATAAAAGTGAAGACAAGATTATTTCTTATTTCATGTGTCTTATTATGTTGCAATAAGATTGAATGGATTCTAATGCTTATGTAACAATGAGATTGTATGTGGCAATAAGTTACATCCAATATCAATGCCAGATGAAAATAATCTTATTGCAACATAAGTGTAAGATAATTTATCTTTTCGTTTACTTGATGGCACATTTTCAAAAATAAGATTTTACATTTGTATTTTTTTTTAAATGTTGTTATTACTCTTTCATAAAATCTAGTTTTCAACAGTGTATTTTTGTTTATTTGAAATGTAAAGTTTTAATTTCTGCCAAATTGTATAAAATTTATAAAAATATTGAATTTGAATTTCTCTATTTTTCTGGCTGAATTTTTATTAATCTGGGATTTATAGTCATTTTTTGGATTCGTCCAGCAATGAATAAAGGGCCTAGTATGATTCACCTCAAGCATTTCGCTATGGCTGGTTCGCCGCCCACTGCTCGCCGCAACTGTTTTCACCTTCCACTGTTTGCGGCAACTGTTTTCACCTTCCACTGTTCGCCACAACTGTTTTCACCTTCCACTGTTTGCGGCAACTGTTTTCACCTCCCACCACTTTGCCACAGTTGATTTGCCTCGCGATCAGATATAAAAAAATAGGAAAATTTCATAAAATTTTCAAAAATTAATGAATGAAAAAAATATAAAAATTGATCTATTTATAAAATAATTACGCAATGCCATAATTATGTGCTAAGCTATGCAAGTACACAATCATATCTCTCCTGATAAGCACTAACTATAGTGAACTATATCATCAGCAGCTAAATATTTTTTAAGTTTCAGGGGTGGATTGTGCCCAGCAATTAATTTTTCATAAAATATGTCACATCCATGTTGAACATTTTGTAATCCTTTAATAACTCGCCACAGAGTTGGGTGTGTCATACCAAGCTCTGTTTGTATTCTCTGATTAGCTGCCTCAGCGTGATTGTTGGATCTATCTTCCTTGTTAAGAACCCTTCAGTGCAACCCATTTTACTTAATAAAATCCCATCTACTCCATTTCCTCACTTGATCTGATGCATAGGCGACTAATTTCCTGACTACATCGAATTCGTCCCACTCTGGATGCTGTTTTTGAACTTTTTGCATCATTTTTGCTCGAGCACCCAATAAACTAATGAAAGTAGAATCACTCGCAGTGACCTAATAAGAAAACAAAGATTAACCAACATTGAAAAATGCATGGAATTACCTCTAATTACTTGAATAACGCCTCCTCCATTACCAACTCCGCTTGAAAACAAAAACTCTTGTGGCAAATCAAGCATTTTTCCTAACCAATCCATAACTACCATCTCCAATTCTGTGCACGCCGGACTGGCAACCTGCCAAATCAATCAATAGAATTGATCCATAACATTGATAAAGTTAAATTAATTTTTTTTATTAGTTTTTTATTTTTCTGATCAGTTCTTACAGAATAAAAAGAACAATAATAGTAAAATACTTACCCAAGAAAAGCCAATACAACCAATGGCATCTGATAATATATCAGCACATATTGCTGGATATGAATTAGCAGTAGGAAAATAAGCATGGAAATGTGGAGAATGCCAATGAGTTACCTTTATACATAAATAAATATATTAAATACATTTTTTTGGTTTTTAAAAGTAATATATTTTTAAAACTACTTACACCAGCCATGATCACTTTCTCCAAATCATTAAAAATTGAATCGAACTTTTCCCCATTTTCTGGTGCATGATCTGGGACTAATTCTTTTAAATACCCAGGTTTTACTGCAGCCGAAACCCTTCGATTTTCTATATTTTCTAAATAATCAGCTACATAATCGACCATTCGTTTTGCACTGACTCGAAATTCTTCTGCATTCATGATTCTTTACCAATTAAATATCTACAAACAAATTAAACAAAGTTTGAAACAAGTAAAAATGTAATCTATAATATAAATTTTAAAAAAATGAAGTAAAAACTGGCGTTACTATATCTTATCAGTTTTAAAAATGAAATGGCCGAGTCGATTACGATTATAGTGATGTAATCTTGTGAATTGAATTTACAGCATTAACACTATACTTTACCTATTCGTCTCTTTGCAAGGAAATTGGCTTGGGTTTTTCAGTGGGATGAGGATGAAATGAAAGGATGTGCCTTAGGCAAGAGGTGGGGTTCCGTGACGTACTCGTACTAGTGCCTGATGCCTGACACAATGTTGCTCTTGCTTCTCCTCATCCTCTTTTCTTCGATCAATTTTGGAGACCTTCTAATGTGCAACTGTTGCCTGGCAACCTTTCAAATTGAAGTGGACAGTTATTTTATCGAGAATCTATATATGATTTATGAATTTTAGGGTTAAAGGTTTTGCTCTTTTTTTATGCCATTAGATATAAACAATAAGTGTAAATTTACACTGCATTTTCAACGTGCTTATTAGACCATTAGTACAAACGTGTTACATTTTGTATTTATTAAAGTATGATTAGATAACATGCTTAATTATTGTAGAATTATAAAATAATTCTTAAGAAAAATTTTTTTTAGTGGATGTTTCAATTGGATTAGTAATCTAATTGCTTTATTGGTTGATTGGGTTAATTTGGTTTTTTCTGGTTTCCAACTGATTTTTATTAAATTTTTGTCATACCATTTGTCAAGTTCAAACGACACAAGATTTATTATTAATAAAATGTAAAATCTGATTTTTTGTATTTTTATTTTTCCTTGATTTTAGTCAGTTTAAATCAATTTATACCACATATATATATATAGAAATGCAATCGATTGTCGATACAGCAAATCGACATTAAATGATTTTTCTATAGTTTAGATTTGAAATGTGAAAACGTACGTTATGTTTAAATTAAAATTCACTTGGCATGTGTGTTTACTCAAGTGACGCCGCCCTGGTGACATTTGTTGAAATCAATTTAAATATTGATTCTCAATGAAGGAGACGGCGCAGGTTGGAAGGCTTGTGGATTGGGGTTGAGAGAGAGAGAGAATAGGATCATTACACACTCCTTTGTTCCATTCTCATAAATTTCAATAAAAATATCAACTATTCTCAATTTAGCCTTGGATCACAGAACTTTGATCCAATTCAACATTCACACAAACAAATTTCACTTTTTATCTGCTACAAATTTAATAAATTTATCCAATTTAACTAGAAAGAAAAATTTACGCTTGAATTTATTTTTTGAAAAAAATTCTATTTTACCAAACTTTTAACTTTATTATGCATCTCCAAATTCCCTAACTCTAGCCCAACTCCCCCATCAACATTTTGTAAACTAAATAATAGACCAGATGTGGTATCTCAATAGAGTTTCCCCTTCGTCCATTCACTACGGCCTAGTCTATTGAGCTAAATTTGCAAAACCAAACCCCCTTTTGATTTTTTCAAACCTTCTCACAGTTACAGACGTTGATGAGGCACACGTGAAAGTATGTTCGGCAACCACAGACGGGTCAGCGACTCATCAACGGCCGCGCACACTGGACCAAGGTCAGTCTTGTAATCAAGGACAAGAATAAAAAGTCGTGTAATATTTTAACTTAAACATTTATGGGTTGTTAATGTTGCATTAAGAACAGAATGGTTTATTTATTTTATACATTTCCAATTGTCATTGGTTAGGTAACTTAAATGATTCGTGTAAGTGGGTCTGTAAATGAGGCCGGCGGAGGGTGGGTTTAAGTTTGAGGAATCTTCGCGGCCTTGGAATTTTGCCTTTGGGCATTAAACTCAAGTTTGAGAAGAAGTTTGAGAGAGGTGTGGTAAAAGGTTGTGTTTCAAGGGTAGTCTTTGTGTAAGTATAAATTGATAATCAGCTTGGTTTTTCGAGTTTTTATGTGACATTTCTTTATTCATACATTCACGAGTTATATTTGTTTTTTAACTTGTACAGAACTGAAATCAGGTTAGGACTAACATGGATATTGGTAGAAAGGATGTGGGTTTTTCCTTGCCTTGCTTGCAGAAATTTTTACAAAACAAACCAACTGAGGAATTGATCGAGTGCTTTAATTTCCATAAGAAGAAACATTTATTCATGGCAAATAGTGTGGATAAAGCAGCAAAAATTTTCAGAAAGCAGGCTAGTAACATCAATTTCCAGAACTCCAGGACTTATAAAAAACCAGAAAAAAATCCTAATGCTGCTTTAACTGCTCTGCTGTACTCGGGCTTGAAAATGGATAGAGCAAAGACATACAAAAAACCTGTAAAAAAAGAAACAATAACTGAACAAAAAATTCCATTGAGAAGTACAGCAAGAAATCCAAGTTACCTCGCAGCAATGGAAGACACGTCTGCGACAAGAAGACATTTAAAAGACGCCTCAACGTCTACTCACGACCTCAATTCACTGAGACCAAGTGATCCACAATCATGGAAAAGGCTCAATATTCTCCATCTATTCGGAAGTGAATGTGAATTGGAAATTAACTCTCTTTATAAGGCGGAAAACCAATCGAAATATTGTAATACATCCGAGTCAGAAAGATGTAGTAGTTCTTCGGGCGTTGGAAGCGAGTACTCGAAAACACTTGATTTGCAATGTGAGAGAAATAATTCAGTACAGAAACTGAGAATAAGTGAAGATGATGAAGAAAATGAATGTAATGTTACCGATTACAGCCGAATCTATTTCACTGAAGATTGGGATTATCAGCAAGAAACTCCATCTGTACTTAAAGCGACACAAAGTAGCACTTTTGAATTAAGTTCAAGTGATTCCGAAGATTGGAAAATAAGTGAATATAGCGATGACAGCGACGAGAGTTCTCAATCGAGTGATTATTCAGTTTACTTTTCTGATCGGCAACTTAATAGATCATTGTCTCTGCAAGATTTGTGTTGTAGTAAAAAATCGCTGTCAAAAAGTGGCCATGATTTTTCTCATCGATGGTCTTTAGAGGCCATACCCTCACGCAGTTTTATGGAAGTTAAAGAAGAAAATAATGGGAATTATCAGGAATATTATCGGTCAATGATTGATGAACGGTCGTATCAATCAACCCCGCAAGATGATGAAGTATTATCAGACGATGAGGAGAAGTTAAAAAATGATGAGTGTGATCAAGTGGTGTTGGATTATCCAGCTGAAAATCGAAGTTGTAAACCGGTAAAGAAATATAAGTCAAAAGATATTGTTGCATGTCGAGGTAAGAAAAAATTAAATTTGATAAAATTTATATATTTTTCTTACTAATAAATTGAAATTGTTTTTATTTTTAGCTCAGTTACGGTTATCCATTTACGTAAACTGTGGTTTATTAACTATTCATTGTGAGAATTCAATTAGGACTAAATAATTAATTTGATAAAAATCAGCTAAAGCGTCTTTTCTTGTTTTTTTTTTTAGTGATCTCTGCTAAAAAGGTGGAGGGAATGCAGTTTGAACCTTGCAATTCATTCGTTAAAGTAATGTGATTTTTATTTAATAATTGTTAGTGGTTTTTATAACTCCTCATTTTTCCCGGTTCAACAGGTAAGTTTACAACCTGAAAATAAAAAACGAATTCCATGGTATACAAATGTGGTCATGAATACGAAAACACCGGTTTTTGATGAGAAGTTTTCATTGTAAATAAATTATTTAACCTTTTAATTAATTTATTTTATTTCTTAATTTCGAAAAAATTAAATAAAAGATACTAATAAAAAAATACAATTTTTACAATTTTTTCTTTTTATCCTTTTAGTGAATTATTAAATTCTGATTTAGACCGACGTTTGATGATTTCATTGTGGAGTTGCGATGCAACCTTACAGTATGTTTCGATTCACAACACAGATATATATCGATATCCTTAAATTAATTATTATCGATTCTATACCCAGACACACTGAATTTCTTGGTTGCATGTCGTTTGGGATCACGCACGTAATCAAAGTAAAACACATTCTTATTTCGAAATATTATCATTATTTTTTAAAAATTATATACCAATATTTTCAATATTTATTTTTTTAGAAACAAGTGAACGGTTGGTATCGACTTCTAATCGAAAACATCGGTGAACGTAAACATTTCGCCTCATCAAAGAAAGGTAAACAAAAATAAAATTCATTCACTCATTTCCTTTCCCTTCTGTTTAATTCCCGCCTAAAATTAATCCCCACTCGCACTAAAAATAATCGCACTGTCGTTTCATCTATTCCTCATGCAAATGACATCATTTTAACTCTTGCAGACCTCAAAACATTTCCTAGAGAATAACGAGGAGGGGAAAACGCAGATGGTGACGGATTCTGAAAGCAGCTGCTTCTTTCTTTCCACTTTTGAGCTTCACTGCAATTCTCTATACTTCCCTTACCCCATACCCACACTAGTTTCTAAATGGACCGAACGAGTCACATGACCTAGGGATGACTCACCCAATCTCCTCATGTTGTAATGATGGCTTCTCCTCCTGCTTCACCTTACTACCATCAGCCCATTGGAATCCGCGTTGTGCTGCACGGACTAACCTAGGATCGGTGCGATTGTACATTTCGTCTCATTTATATCCACATCCCTAATCCTAAATTCGACACATGCCATCCTAAAAATTTAGTGGGAAAAATTGAAGCGCTTTTCAATTTTCATCTGTCTGCCATTCTTTGAATTCTTCAACTCTGCTCTTTTATTCAGTGCACGATTTTACATTCGTTTAATCGGATGTTGCTACTAACAACCGTAAGTATACGAAATCTAAGAGTATTCCATCACTAAATTCATACTAATAACCCTTTCCACGAACTAAATCACTGGGATTTCAATTGCCGAATGTGAAAATGCGCCTTGAAAACATGGCTCGATTGATTCAGGGCACCTTGTATTTACTAAACTCACCATTTTGGAGGGTTGGAAGGTTGATCAATTTTATCACTGCTACATATATAATTGAGTGAATCTCGGCTCAAACAACACTGTAATCGAGATTCGTGTAAACTAGTGACAAAATAATCAGCATGTTTTAGTTTGCGTGCGTAAGGAACTGCCCTTCACTAACCTCCCCACCCTCTTATCCAACCTCCCCTTCTCTATACTTCCTTCTCTCCCCACACCCCATTCTCCAATGCTGCGTTACGGCATCATGTCGGATATTTTTTTCCGTTTCCTTCTTTAACCATTGCCAAGGATCAATGCGAAGTTTGCACGAATTCTGATGGGTGGAGCTTAGGTTTCGAAAAATGAACAAAAGCATATGAGGATAGCAGGTGGAGCTCGTCCAGAATTTTTTCTGCTTTTTCCGCAATCAGCCATCGAGCCATGCAGGAAAGCTGACGCGGCTGTAATCGGGGGGTGCTTTTGACTTGTTTCTCTCGTTGTGCTCCTATGGACGCGCATTAGCTAAAAATCATTGATGTGGGTGGCATTTCATATCTGGAAAACGTTGATTGAAGCTATTTTCTACATGACGCTGATGGCTTTTAATCATTCTACATGTTTATAGCCTCGTGTGAAATTTCGACATGGCGGTTATCGTAGGCTTATTGAAATATTCTGTTTATCGTGCTTTTTGACAATTAATAAATAGCAATTTTCTTATCATCTTTTTATTTTTTTTTATTAAATGTTACTTTTATTTATTTTAACGTTTGATTATTTTTTTTATTTAAATTTTTTCATGTTTTATTTAGAATGAAACGAGTAATTTTGTTGTTTTATACCTGAAAATTTGGCTTGAACTAGCTTGGGTGGGGTTCGTTACGTAAAAATCACAGACAGTAATAGAAATAATGGCAGTGATTTGATTTCAGGGTTAAGATAAATCGTTTCACAATTTGTTACTTATTACTTAGTCAGGGGTTTAGTTAGGCATGTTTTTATTAACTTAATGCATGATTAATTAATTTAGTAGACAGCACCCCCATCTGTTTTGTATTTAATAAATAGTTGTTAATGTTTTCCAAAACAGATTTACCAATTACAATGACAACTGCTGTACAAGAAGACGTTAGGAATGACGTCAAGAGTAAGTGAATATTTTAGTAGGTGGTAATATTTGTCATTACGTTTAATTTAATAGAAAGGAAATCAATTTCATTTTATTTGATTATATTTTATTTATTTATGTATTTTGATTTTTTTAAATATTGCCTTTTATTATTTATTAAATTAGATGATTTTTACTACCTGGGACATTATTAAATCAAGTTATGGATTCTTGCATTTATTTTATTACAGTATTATTTATGTGAGTGATTATTTCTTTTTTATCATTTTTTTATTTTATGTTATTTTTATTGTTACCTTTAAAAAGTTATTTTTATATTTTTCTAAATTAATCTCATTTTATTTGTATCCAAAATTTAATTTTACTTATTTTTCCTTTATTCACAAATGAATAATTCGGAACCCGAGGCACTTATTTTAATTTGATGTACACAGATTTTCATTCATATAACAGCTTTAAAAAAGATGCCTTTGACAAGAAATCAATCGTAACCTCAGCTTATGATATAAAACACATGGCAAAAACTCCTTTCACCATATCTGTAAGTGAATATACAAAATTGTATTTGTTTTTTATTTATAAGAAGTAAACAACTTACTAAATATTTAATACAGGTTGAAATTCCAAGAGGCCCAAAAGGATTTGGCTTTTCAGTTACATGGGTACAACCAGTAAGAGTAGCTCGAATAGTATCAGGTAAAGTCAATTTAATAGCAATTTGGCATATACTGGGACATTTTTTGCGAAATGAAATAAAAATGAAATTACTTTTTCTGCAAATGATATTGAATAGTAATTTTGATGCACTTTTTTATACATACAATTTTTAAGGATTGAATAATGATGTTTAAAGGTTTTTGCATGGATTTATCATTTTCAATTTGAGTTTTTATTGCTACAATATACTCTTAATTATTCGGACTAATGGAGAGTGCATTCAAGGATAATTAAAAACTGCATAATTTATTCGAAAAATAATTATGTTATTCTAACTATTAATAACTCTTACAACGTATTCCTAAACGTTTTTTCACTAAATGATCTTTAATTTTTGCTAGTTTTTAAGAATCTAAAAGATCGACAATGCTTATTCAACAAATCATTTAAAAATTGATATATTTTCATTTATTAATTTATAAGAATCTTTTTTATTACATGCACAAGAAAAAGCAATTCAACACGATATGCATCCACATTTGCTTACTAAAAAATAATTTTATTTTTATTGTAAAGTGCAGCAAAGCCCTAGAGGCAGCAAAGCAAAGTTTGTCCCCCGAAATAATGTCTACAAACATTCTACAATCGTATTTTATAGACAGTCCTGCTGATCATTCTGGACTTAAAGTTGGAGACCGCATAATTTTTATTGGTACTGAAAATGTGGTTAAAGCATCAGATAAAACAATACTAAAACTAATCAAGTAAGTTACGTTACAACAATAATAATAATCTTTCTATTTCTTTTTACCACTTAACAATAAAGAGAAATTGATTTGGAAATCTAGAAACGAACGCAGTTGCCTCCTGTTGGAAGTCTACAGGCGAGGACTTACAATCATGTCTGCACTTCCGCTTCGGCATTTGGAAGGCATTACCGATTCCCCTCCGTCCTCTTCCAAGTTGTCTCATCAGAGTGTTACATCCTCAGAATATGGATCTAGCACGCCAACTTTGCTGCGGAGTATCGCTGGCAGAGCACCGTCCAGTCGAATATCTGGATTCAACACCCCTCCTATCAGCAGGACAGAGTTCGGTTGCCATAACAGCGGCTCTTGGAGCAGGCTTAATAACGAAGTAAGATTTAAGTGCTGCTCATGATCGACTTACTCAAGTGTTTGATGATGCAAATGAAATGTATCCAATGGTGTGCTGTTATGTAAATGAGAACAATGGCTTTACAAATTCAAACCACTTTCATTTTCAACATATACAATTCTACAAAAATAACAGTTAGGTATAATTTTTATTGGAGCTATTGTGGTTATTGGTAATTACTTAATGATAAATTAAACATTGATACATGAATGGATATCACAAGGACAATGCCCTCTTTGGTAATTTGAAAGGGCTAAATCGACTAATAAATTAGTTGGAATGGTTCTAAAAAGGGACCCGCGTCTAATTTAGAATTGCATCGCAACATTTGTGGCTGAACATGAAGCATTAACTGAAATTTATCAGTCTAGGATTTAGTAAAATTGCTCAGGAAAGTGAGTTTAAGGTACGGAATTTGAACATCTACTTTTCCACTTTAATTTTCTACATAATGCACGCGCTATTGGTGTAATTTGTGATTTTGGCATTTAATTTTCGTTTGTCTAACTCAAGCACTTTTGCCAAATTTTATTTATTTATTCACTATTTCAAGTCTCGGTTTTTTTAATCACAGACATTACCAGATTGTAAGACATCATATCAATAATAATTTGAATATAGATCACTTGCAGATTAATTCTATCACAATCTTAAGTAAATTAATTTAAAGCAAAAAAATAGATAAAATTTTCAAATGGAATAATGGTGTTTACAGAGTTTTTGTTGGATTTTATTAAACTGATTTAATTTAAATTTCAACCAATCTTTACATTCTCGTTATTACAATATTAGAGATATGAATACTGACTTGAATGTTTTATTTATTAGTTACATTCTTAGCAAAGCAATTTAAATGGATTTTTGAAATAATGAAATTTTAGTATCAAGTTTAATCCGATTGCACAATAAACATTGCACAGAACATCTTGAAATTCAGATTTTATTGAGCCTGATATGAAAAAATAGTTGGTGAATTCTCATCTACAAATGGATTTTCTGTTTTATTTCAATAGGGTCATTTACCGGCTGATGTTGCTAGAAGATACGCCATATACCAACTGGTGACATGTGAGGAGAACTTTTCCAATCTCACTTATTTTGGCTTAGAACGTTACGTGGAACCTTTACGAAGTAAATCGAGTATTTTGTCATCAACGGAGCATATCGTCTTATTCCAAAATATTGAAGAAGTAAGCAATGTTGCAATCAACTTTAAAGTAAATTTGAAATGAAAATTTATTGCTGTTTTTATTAGCTTGTGTGGTTGTCCGAGGGGTTTGTGGAGAGGTTAATGGAAGGAGATGTGAATTCAGTTGGTCATTCCGTCGGTTCCATTTTTCAAGAAAAAGTGAGAAAAAGATTTATATTTGAATTTTTTTTTTCAAATTCTGAATTTTAAATATTTCATCTATAGATTCTTGAGTTGTGTGGTGCCTATCAGTTTTACTGCAATGGAATTCACGCTGCAGATACACTGCTCACTACAAAAATGCTCAATCCTGGCTTCCTACAGTTTTTACAAGTAAGTTTTTACTAATTTATATTATTGATTGAACTCGATGACTATAAATTTTGCATTAGGAACCACCAATTTCAAGAGAAAGACTGGATATTACCAGTTTCATTCATCGACCTGTTGAAGTAAAATTTATATGTGGTTGTTATGAATTAAATTTTATTTACTATTTGTGTTAATATTTTAGCACTTTCGTGAAGTTTTGCTCTTACTACAAACTATTCTTTCAAATACTGAAACAAGACATGCTGACTATGACCCTTTGGAAAATTCAGTTGAAAGTAAGTGATATTTAGTTTTAATTTAAAAAAAAATGTTAATTTAATGGTAATTTGCCGGTAAAAGAATAAACATTGTATAATCATTTCAGAATATTTTTATCAAATTGGGTTAGGGCACGGTGTAAGATAGTTTACATTTTACCTACCAAGTTTACCATTTTGAAACGTCATTTAATCACGTGATATGATTGGCTGATAACGTTGTTTTTAAACCATTGAAAATAAAGTTATAAAAAAGGTGATCAAAATTACGTAATCAGCCAATCATATAATCTGATTAGATGACGTTTTCAATAAAAAATTTCAGTACTCAAAAAAATCGCATGGCGCACACCACTAATTTACTCATACATATTCTCTTTTTGATAAATTATATTTCTGTCTGGTGTTGATTTAAAATTTGTAAAAATATCTAGCTTTTAAATATTTCAAACATTCATGAATATCAATTAGACAACGAGACATTAGATTTCCCCCTCCATTACGAAACTAAAAATCATTCTCAAAGAAAAAATATTATTTTATAATTTTTTTTATTATTTATTTTTATTTGAAATAATCTGATTAGTAAAATACTTTATTAGTATTTATTAATAAAAAATGCTAATATTTTTGTTTTTTAAGATTGAAATTTGTAAAACATGTGTTGCCTTGGAAATTAACTGAATTATGATTAAATTTTATATAATTTTCTTGAAATACAATAGAGTATTGATTGTCATACTGTTGTTTAAAAAATTTGTTTGGTATTTTGATAAACAATATAATTAGAAATTGCATTTAATTCCCAGTTAGTAGAAAACAATTTTAAATTAATCTTTAATTAAATCAACAGTTAGCTTGTTAAAATTGTGATGATTCTAGTAAGAGAGTACAATATAACTTCTAAACATTTAATTTATCGTCTATTTTAGCTATGAAACTATACTACAAAGATATCACTACCACTTTGGATATGTTGGAACCACGAATAGGAACAGCTGGAGCAATGGCTACATTGGCTGCAGTAACAACAGGCACTACAATGGAGGATTTGGAGCAGAGATTAGTTTTTACAAAATCTGCTAAGGTAAGATTTTTTTTGCTATTTATGAATAAATATTTTGGTTTATAGTCAAATGTTTATTTACTTTTTTTTCTAATGAAATTAATTAATGCTTTTGTAAGACAGTAAGTTATAGTTTATTATACGTTACTTAAAACTTAAAATTTTAAAATTGTTTATTAAATTTGTTATTTTATTGATTTTAGTCTTTCAAACTATGTGAACCTGGAAGACAATGGGTTTTTGGAAGTGAACTTCAAAAACAAGATGGGAAAACAATGAAAGCTGTAAGAATTATATTTTGTATTAAAATTAAACATTGTAAATACCAATTTTTATTAAACTTTATCTTCTTTTTTTTACAGTGTTGGGTCATGCTGTTTACAGACATTCTTGTCTTCACAAAAGTTGGAAGGGATAAAGTATTATTCGTTGTGGAAGATCCAGTTTCTATTACCAGCATCAATAGGGCTTACTTTAATATAAAAAAGAAAAGTAAATTGTATTATTTAATCAATACTTTGTTTTATTAATTTCCAACTTTTTATCTCTTTTAGACACAGATTTTCGATTGATAGTAGACAGGCCAAAAGACAACCAGAATGCTCTCTTATCAGGGCTTCAGAAACGACATCGAGCAGTTGTTTTGCGCGCAGAATCCACTGAGTTGAAAACAATGTGGCAGAATTACATTCAACGACAAGTGTGGTTGATGCGAGGTCATGAGTACAGTGCTACAGTTAACAGCGGAACCCCTGGAACAGCTCGAAAGTTGCTCTGGCAAAATGCTATGTCTATTACGGAAAATAATCATGTAAAATATCATTTTGTCACTATAGATTTTATTAGTTTAAATTATTATTATTATTCTTATTTCTTTTTTTCAGAAACTCAATCACAATGCTCAAACGCCTTCCAAGAAAATAACTGGCACCTTTGTTCTGGGCAAAAAACGAACCAAAGAACCAACATTTGGTAGGATTTTGCCTAGCTCTTCTGGAAAACGGCAGTTTCTTTTAGACTTTTTAGAAGGTCGAACTAGACATGTTAACAAAGGATTCGAAGCCGAATCGGCAGATTGGGATTTTGATAACGACCCGATTGCCAATATGAAGGGTGAAGAGTTGGCCAAGCTGAGGCAACAAATGCTATCACGAAAACTGCCCAACTACTTTGAAGGAGAGTACGAAGAGTTTTTCTTCGATGATGATGAAGAAGAGCATAAAAGTTCCAGGGGCTCACATAGTCCAGCACCAACTATTAGAAGTAATTTGAGCACTCCGAGAAAGCATAAAGTGAGCCCAGTGATGAAACCAAAGAAACTAAGCTTCAAACTTCCCATCGGCACTGATGCTAAGACTTTGAAAACTGGAGATGACGCTAAAATGAACAGCCAGATATCGCTGGATGGCAAAGATGGCAGCATGTCTTCCAAAGATTCGAAGGATCGAGCACCATCAATAACCGATTCAAAGCCTTTTGCGCATATTGCTGATACGTTACGAGGAAGTCTTGAAAGACTTATTAATCACGGATCACCACTTCTACGATACAAGGATAGTCCTAAAATGAAAAGAAAGGAGGAAAATAAAGTGGAAATAAATGATAGTCCAAAATCGTCAATCAAAACAATAGATAGTCCAAAAGTTACACCAAAGGACAGTTCGAAAGTTATGCTGAAAGATAGTCCAAAAGTAACACCGAATGATAGTCCTAAAGTGATGCCAAAAGATAGTCCTAAAGTGACGCTGAAAGATAGTCCAAAAGTAACACCGAAAGATAGTCCAAAAGTAACATCGAAGGATAGTCCGAAAGTGACATCAAAGGAGAGTCCAAAAGTGATTTTAAAGGATAGTCCAACAGTGTCAGTGAAGGGTAGTCCAAAATCCTCAATCAAAGAAAGTGTAAAAGTGTCAGCTAAAGAAAGTCCTAAAGCGAGTCCAAAAATGAATAAATCAGAGTTGAAAATCAGTAATATCGTGGCAACAATACCGAGTGAATGTGATAAAGTGTCAACTGTTAAATTAATAGAAAATAAACCAATTATCGATCCAGACAATAACATAACAAACGAGATTAAGGGAAACATTTACGTCAGTAATATGTTGCAAGAGGCGAAATCACAAACAACAAAAAAGAATATTATTGAGACAAAAGTTGATGCTGAACCGAAAAAAGGTGTCATTGAGACAAAAGTCAATGCCGAGCCGAAAAAGAATATTACTGAGACAAAAGTCGATGCAGAGCCGAAAAAGAATATTACTGAGACAAAAGTTGACGCCGAGCCGAAAAAGAATATTACTGAAACAAAAGTTGATGCCGAGCCGAAAAAAGACATTAAAGAAGTCCATCCAAATATAAATGATGTGAATAGAAGCGTTTCAGAGCAGGTCACAAATGGCAGTAAGCAAACAACTCCATCAACTTCTGTTCCTATTAGACTTTCCAATGAATCGACTCCTAAATTAAGTCCGCGTGTAGTCAAGGATAATAAAATGGATGTTTTATCCTCGCTGAGAAAAGAGAGCAATAACAGCAGTCAGACGAGCATCAATTCACAATCAAGTCAAGTCTCGAAACTCGATGATATGTCACCGAAACCAACTCCTGATAAAATAGTTGCATCGTCAATTAACGTTATGGTGCCTCAAGAACAGAAAGTATACAGTGAGAAATTTCCTCCTCAAACGCCTGCTGTCGTCCGAAGAGAAATCCGACCAACCGAACTGCACTTACAACAAAAGGACAAACCTATACTAGGGGTTAAGGCATTGGCAAATCTTGTGGAGCAAAATGCTTTGGCCAAAAGTGAGGCTGCGTCAGGAGTGAGATCTTTGACTGCATCACCAGCAATAAAACCGAAGACTTTTAAACCGACTGAAGGACCACCAACTGGATCCCCTCAATTGGTTAAAGAAAGGGTTCAAATCTTGAATGTGAGTGAACGGCAAAAAGTGCAGATTGGATATATGGAATCTCCCTTGATGAAACGAAGAGAAATGCCACAGACTGTTGCTGCAAGTCCATTATTCACTAGACGAAGTGACATTTATAATCTGACAGCGAGCCCATTGACTTTAAGGAGAAGTGATATGAACCGTGTGCAAGAAATGGGACAGTCTGTCACTTCGAATCTGCTGTTTGGCAAAAAGTGCGAAGGGAATAAAATTCCAGATATGACTGGCTCTGTGACTGGAAGTCCATTTCTGGCGAGAAAAACATACGAAACGGGGTCATCAGTTATTGCAAGTCCACTTTTGAACAGAAAACCAACTCAAATCGTCACTTCGAGTCCATTGTTGATAAGAAAATCAGCGTTCAAACATGAAGAAACTGCTCGATCCGTTACTGACAGTTCATCGATAAGTAATAAAAGTGATGTGAGTAATGTGGAAGAAACGGCTCCGACTGGAACCGGAAGTCCGGTGATAGGTAAAAAATCTGATGTGATTAAAGGTCAACAAATGGGTCAGGTTGTAACTGCAAGTCCATTGGCAAGTAAAAAGTCTGATTTAAGCACTGTTGAAGAAGTTGTTCAAAGTCCACTGATTAACCGAAAGGGTTCAGGTGTGAGTAAAGTTGAAGATGTAACTACAAGTGAGTTGATTACGAAAAAGAGTGATGTGGGTAAAATACAGGAAATGGCCAAGTCGATTACAGCTAGTCCAGTACCTGCTAAAAGATCAGAAATTAGTAAAATTCAAGAATCAATTACTGCTAGTCCATTGTTGGCAAAAAAATCAAGTGTGATTAAAAATGAAGAAATGGTACAATCAGTTTCAAGTCCACTTGCAGCAAAGAGAAGTGAGATTCTTAGAATTCAAGAATTAGCAACACCAAGTTCATTGCTCAGTAAAAGGCCCGATATCAACAAGAATGATGAATTATCTCAAAATGTTGTTGCAAGTCCAATGGCGGCTAGGCGAACACTGATTAATAAAAATCAGGATATATCACAACTGGTCACAGCAAGTCCAATGTTAAGTAAAAGGGGTTTGAAATCTAGTCAAGATATGGTTCAAACCATAGCTAGGGCTAATATTAATAGCACTATACAAATTGAAAAGAGTTCAATCGCGTCACCGATTCCTGCTAGAAGAAATATTGATGGGTTGAAAAAATCTCCACCAGTTCCACCTCCAAGGAGATTTCTACAGCAGAATTTATGTGTGGTACAGAAAATGGATGTTAAGGTTGAATTAAAACCTGATTCGGTAAAAACAGATTTAAAAGTTGAAAATGTTGAAGTGCAATCAAATGTGGTTACTGACAGTTTAACTGTCACTAAAAAATTGGAAGTGTCATCGGAAACAGTTCCGGTTATTACAATGGATCCGAACGATAGTGTTAATGTAGAGAAGAAAGCGAACAGTGAAACAAGTAGTGGATATCAGAGTGAAAAAGCAAGTACAGACTCACCTGCTGTGGTTCATAAGGAGGCAAAGTCAAGTCCAAGTAGGGAAATCGAGAAAATGGAGCATATGGAATTCACTGTTGAATCAAAACCGATGAGTCCGAAAGAAAAGGAACAGAGTTTAAAAGATCTAAATAAAGATTCACCTTCGAGTAAACATAAGGAAAGCAGTATTAGTACTGGAAGATTAAGTCCAAAGAAATTGTCCATGTCGAAATCCCTGTCTTCGGAAAGTGGTACTGCACTAACTGTCATTAAAAATGGCGATGACAGTTCGGAGAAATTTTCTTTGAAGGATAAACGGTCATTAAAACAAGATCCAAAAGGTGTGAAACCGAGTCCGGATAGGAAAACAACAACAAAATCTAGTTGTAGTTCAGCAGCTGCGAGTCCTAAAGTGGATATTAAAAATGCAAATAAAAATGGAATGGCGTCGCCAAGTTCAAAAACTTCTTCCGGCATTAAGAGTAAGGAACCGAGTGTGAAAAAAGATGTGAAGAAACCTGAACCAGTTAAGAAACCAGAACCAGTTAAAAAACCAGAACCAGTTAAAAAGGCAACAACAGGGCCGACTGAGAGTAAAGGGAAAACGGTGCCAAAAACAACGGACACGAGTAAGATAAAATCGAGTGAAAAATCGAAAAAAGAGACCATAAAACCTGGTGATAAGGGGAAAGCGAGTGAGGACGCTATAAAGAAGAGTCCCATATGTGAGCAGAAAAAGATTGATGTGAAAGATGCGACGACAAAAGCGAAAAAGGAATTGACAAATGCGAGCGCAAAGGGCAAAGATTCAGCCGGGAAAAAGGAAATTGATAAAAAATTGAAATGTGAAAAAAGTGAGGTGGATGATAAATCAGCTGTTATTGATAAAACGAAAACAAGTGA
>JAQFZN010001184.1:0-17949 GCA_034687075.1 Geophilus carpophagus | reverse complement strand
AGATAAACTGATTACAATCAAATGATAAAAGATAAACTGATTACAATCAAATGATAAAAGATAAACTGATTACAATCAAATGATAAAAGATAAACTGATTACAATCTACAGATAATAAGCAAACTACATGATCAAAATATAAGAAATGAATAAATACTACAAATTATATAATAACTAATATTAAATAAGAATACTGTGGATAAATAGTTAAGAACTAATATTAAATAAGAATACTGTGGATAAATAGTTAAGAACTAAAAGTTAATCATTTTAGCTACACTAAATCATAACAGAATATTAGTGAAATACACTGAACATAATAAGATAATGAATTGAAATGATTAGGATATAATTATATAATAAATTAAGATACTCATTGTACCATTAATCAAATAATAATATATAAAGATAATAAATTAACTACCTTAATTAAATACTAATCAGAAAATAATAAAATATTTACAGGTTAACATACTGATTTTATGTATAAGATTAACTGATACAAAAATAAGAATGAAAAATAATAGAAAAACTCATGATTACATTGTGAATAATAAGCAATAGGATAAATAAAAGTAATAATAAAATAAGTCACGATTGGAAAGTTGTCAGGTCAGGTATTAGGCTCAAAATTGGGTAAAATATCTTCATCTAGGAATAAACTACTCCATTGAGATTGTTGTTCAGTCAGGGTAAAACCTATGTCATCACAATCAAATAAATATTAATGCTACAAATAAAATAAAAGGCACTACATAAATAAAACTGAAGAAAATAAAATATTGAGAAATGAGATAGAAAATAGAAAAAAATAAGGTCAATGGACATGTGATGTCTTACCATGTGGTGGAAAAATGGGTTGTATACAAAACCAGGAATGGAAAATGGAAAATTGAAAATGGAAAATGGAAAATGGAAAATGGAAAATAAAAAATAACAAAATAACAAAATAAATATTTCTACAGATTTTTCTGCAATAATTACAGGATTATCATATGCTGCCGCATTATCTTTGTCTTCATGTTCATATTGATGGGGTGTTATAGTATATTTAACTGCTTTAGATGTTACTTCTGATATTTTAACTTTATTATGATAATTCTTGAGCTTAGATTTGCAGTCCCACCCGAGAATAAAATTTGTGCCATTTTTCATCTGAAGCTTCATTTTTAGGAACAAGAACCCGCTTATTCAGATTCTTCTCTGCCTCTAATACCAATTCCCGAAATTAAGTTGGCAAATAATTCATGCCATTAAGCTTTATTTTTAAGTTATCAAAAACAACCATGTGAGAATGTATTTTTTTGCTGTCATCTAATCCTTCAGAAATTGCAAGTTTTAATACTTGTTCTTTAAAAGATTCTAATTCTTGAAACTCTTTATCAACCAAATTTTATTTTCAAAATACAACATTACAAAAAAGCTATTTGAATACAATCATAGCTTGAGGAAATCGTTTTTTAAGAAAATTTTCCCATTCAGTTATATCTTGATCTATTGGATCTTGAAATGTAATTTGCATATCTGCTGTTGAGGTTGGACCACTATTCATGCAAATTAAATTCATGTGATAGTGTCTGTTGCCTGATACAGTATAAATTGTTCATTGTCAATAGTTTATAAATGACTGTATAAACTTTAAATTTATCCTTAGCCAATCCTGATTTTCCAGTTTTGCTATTAACATATTCATATTCTTCAAATTGACCTATGCAGTACATTAGGTCAAATTCTTCTGCATATCCAAGAGGCAATTTTATCAATGGTTTCATGCAGCCAGAACATTGTTTAATTTGACCTAACAATAAAATAATTAAATGAATAAAGTAATGTTATATTACCAAGTAATAATACCTGCAATTTTGTGGACAACAGCAGAAATTGGCTTTGATAATTGGTTTGCACTTATGGGTAATGTATAATTCACAGGATTACTTCTAACAATTTTAATGGAAGTTGGTTTTGGTCTCAAGCAACTTAGATTTTGATTTTCCATTACAATGCTTTCATTACTGTAAGTAGAAAATGATATTACATTATTAGTTGTGACTTTATATGATTTTTTCTTACTCATGAGTAGCAGGTGGATCAGAAAAAGTTGTTTCAATTTTTTTTGTCCAGAACTTCCCTTTTTTTCACAACTGAAAATAAGCACTCACATTTTATTGTCTCAACTAGAAATAGCCAGCACGCTAATGCGAGCATATTTGAAAGGGGTATTTTAGGTGTACGAAAAAAATTATAAGCCAATTACACGTTAAACGTTCATATTGTTTTTATTTTATTAAGAGATTTATTGATTAATAAAAATAGATACAAAAGCATTTTAATCTTAATCCCACATTTTCACTTCAATAGGATGGATTTCTTTTCTAAACTTTATCCGTGCCCGCCAGACGGATGTTTACTAAGAAGACTGGGACCATCCATACCCTGCTCTGATTTGATGGATGGTCCCAGGAAACATCCGTCCGAAATGGTTGCGTCAGAATCACTCTATATAATATAGAAGGCTGAGCGAAGACTGGTTGAACAATAAAATTGCAACCTTCTATTTATAGGATGGATTTCTTTACTAAACTTTTTCCGTGCCCGCCAGATGGATGTTTACTAAGAAGACTGGGACCATCCATACCCTGCTCTGATTTGATGGATGGTCCCAGGAAACATCCGTCTGAAATGGTTGCGTCGGAATCACTCTATATAATATAGATAAGCAGATATTTTGTAACTAAAACTTACCCAGTGTGAAATTAATTGCATTTATTTTAATTAAACTAAAAAGTAAGCAAAGAAGCCTCAAAATTACAAATAACAACTTACTTAGCTTCTATGAACAAAGGTTTGTTTTATTTTATCAAGAATAAAAAATCTTATTTCATTTAGAGATAATATTAAAAAATCAACTGTTACCATACAATAATTGTGTTCAGTGTCTTGGCAAAAGCATAATTCTGTGTTCTTGTTTACAGCTATAGATCTACATATGACTACAGCACTATCTGGTGGTGCAATAAGTAATTATTAAAACCATAGCATTAGAACAGTTAAAGTTGGTTGACCATTCTATCAAAGGACCATGATGTCAGTGTTACTCTTGATGGGTGATTTTGTCAAATCAATGTCTGTCATATCCGTGTGTGTTATTTCTATAAAAATGTAATTTGTGTTAGTACATACATATATAAATTTAATTATTTTTTTTACCATGTTTCAAGTGAGTAGACTCTTCCTAATCACTGTCTAATGATAAGCTAATACTTTCATCAGATGAGTTGCTTCTTTTTTTGTTACAAGTAGGCACACTAGAAGACTCATCTGCAGAGCTATCATCTTCTTGCTTGATGAAACAAACCTTGCTACTTACTTCTTTTAAAAAACAAAATAATGAAATTAGTTATAATTGGAGATGTACCAGGTTCAAGTTTTATTAAAATAATTAATTTGATGTATTGGATGAATAACATATGAACTCAATTTTTTATATACTTTATTTATTTTTTTCATTTATTTCATGAATGAATTAAATTTTTCAAATACTTCCTAAATGAATTTAAGTTCTCCATTATATAAATTAAAATAATGGATTTATTTAGATTTATTAAATAATTAATAAAATAGTTTTTAAAATAAGCTGTAGAAATTGGCCATTACCTTTTTCAAACTTCAGTTTTTTCTTAACTCTGATGTATGGATTATCATCATCATCACTTATTTCTATTACTTCTTGCATTTTTTATCTGGTGTAACAGTTTGACAGTCTGATAAGCATGAGTCAAGCAAAAGTGAAACTTATCCTGGAATTTATCTTTATTTCCATCATTTAGCACCCCCTTGTGGCACAAAAGAAAACAATAAAACACAAACTTAAATGCTGAACACTCTCTTTTTGTCAATAAAAATATTAATTTTTTAAATATAATCTGTCATAATTTTTTTCAACATTATTTTTATTTTCCATTTTCTATTTTCTATTTTCAATTTTCCATTTTCCATATTCCATTCCTCATTTTATTTTCCATTTTCCATTCCTGGTTTTGTATACAACTGGAAAAATGTGATGTCATACCATGTTGTGGACAAATATGATGTCATACCATGTGGTAGACAAATATGATGTAATATCATGTGAACTATTTTAATCACATCAAATTCACTTCTTTATATTCTGCAGCAGATAGCTTAACTCTATGAATTTTCATAAAATAGTCTCCAAATAATGCAATTTTTGGTTATGTATAATAATTTTTGCAGATTTCATTGAAAAAAATGATTTTTTCAGTGATTAAATGCAGATAAATTCAACTTAATTATAAAACATCATGTACAATTTTTATTAGCAATACCATGTGTTTCCGATGTAAGTTTTCACTTTCAAAGTGGTTATACTGACAATTCTCCAAACCTACTTCTGTATTTCATTCTAACCTGCAATCGCCTTTTGGACCACAAGTCCAATAGGGGTCACTAGGGGTTAGAAAGGGAGTATTAGGCTACATGACCACAACCAATCAGAGGTCTCTTTCTGACTAGTTGCCATCTTGGGGGCAACACCTGGTTAACAGGAAGTCTTGCTGACTTCTGAATGAACAAGTCATCTAGGAGCTTTCTTTAGAATCCAGGATGATCAACTATAGGATAAGCACTCTTGCTTGGAAGAGAACAGCTGGGTTCTTCCAATGGGTCCTATTCCTGAAAGCACTTAAGCTAAACCAAGCCCTGCATCCTAAACAAGGTTAAGTTTAAGCTAAGCCAACCAAGTCATCTGGCTTAATTGAGCTTTCAATGCAATGCGAACATGGGTGCTAGGACAGTTTGGAGTAGGACAATTCGGAGCAGACAATTCGGAGCAAAAAATTCTTTTATTTTATTTAGAAAAATTAATATAATTATATAGTAACATTATTGCTGCATCCATGTTCAGGCAAAAGATTGCTATCACAAAAATGACCTTGTCGGTATCTTCTTATATTTCGAGATTTGCTTGTTGTTTTTGCTATTGTTGCTTGTGCTTGCTGACTTGAATTTCCTACAACAGATTGAATAATGGCACTAGTAGGCTCTTCAGAATGTTCAGATCGTTGTTTAATGCTGTTACGTGCTTTAGCATTATCTATTTCTCCAATAAAAGCCCATGAGAATGCTCTGATGGAGGCTTTATAATTGTACCATTTGCGGTATGACATCATGCTTTACATTCACGATTTTTGCATCTCTATGTTTTCTTCAGTTCAGTAACTTTATCCCGGTGATACATGTATCCATCAAAAACTAACATCCTTTTGCCCTTTTCTGTTTCTAAAAATTCAAGAGACATTTTATTTGATATTTTGGATATTTTTGTGTATTTCGTTTTTTTTTGATATTCTTATATATAAGCCAGTAAAGTGTCTGTCTCCAATAGCTGATAGCTGATTGGTTGCTTGCGTAACTTTACTAACCAATGGGGTGAAGTTGCCACATCATTGAAATATATATATATGCAGTGATCATTGTTTTAATTAAATTATCATAGTACTTAATAACTTTTAAATTTTTTGAATATTTTAAATATTTAAATACGCAAATTGAGCGGGTCAGGGGGAAGGTGAACATTTGTTTGCATTGGCAATTCTTGGATTGCATAAAAACTACATCTTAATGTAATTTCTTTTCAGAATGCCTAATAGAAATTACAGCACTGAAGAGAAGAGAAAAGAAGCTGAAGCTGCAAAAAAACAACTTTCTCGACAAAAAGAAACCACTGAGCAGAGAAAGACAAGGCTTGCTTCAGTCTCAGAGCAAATGCGTCTTTCTCGGCAAAATGAGACTGATGAGCATAGAGAAACAAGGCTTGCCTCAGATGCAAGACAAAGAAGCCTGTCTCAACATAATGAGTCCCTTGAACAAAGGCAGGAGAGAAATTCAAAAAAATACGACAGAGTAATGCTGACCAAAATGCAAAAAGGATTAAAACAGTTTCAAACGGAGAAACTTTAATTTTTGAGCATTCCTGTGGTGACATGAATATTAAATGTGAACACTGTCAGTCTTTAAACTTCAAGTTAGAAACTAATCGATTTGACCGTGGCAAGAAAGGATTTTCTCAATGTTGCAAGTACGGAAACATTGTAGTTCCACTAATTGAGAATTATCCACCACTCTTAAATAAATTATTGACTAATTAGCATCCAAATAGCAAACAGTACATGGATGGCATCTGATCCATTAATAGTTCGTTTGCTTTTGTGTCAATGGGAAACAAACCAATTAACCTGCCTGGACCAGAACTTTATTGCTTTCGACTTCATGGTCAAGTTTACCATCATACTGAAACTTTGCATCATGAAAAATGATTATCCATTTGGAGGAAAAGTTTTAATTCTTGGAGGTGACTTTAGACAATGTCTATCAGTATTGCCTCATGCTCCACAAGCCGCAATAATACAAAATAGCATAAAAATTGCAAAATCATTGGATTTATTTAAGAAACTCCCACTGACAATGAACATGAGGTCAAATGACCCCAAATATAGTGAGTGGATTTTAAAACTTGGAAATGGAACTCTTTCTGATGATAATGGATTGAGTAAAGATGTTGTCGAGATTCCTTTGTCAATGATATACAAAGATAGTTTAGTGGATTGGGTTTTTGGTAATAAAATCCAGCCTGGAAACATCAGTGAAATTAGTGAAAGGGCAATATTGTGTCTTAAAAATTCTGATGTAAACAAACTAAATGATGATGTCTTAAATATTATAGAAGGAAACGACACGACATATTTAAGTGTTGATTCCGTTGTAGCTGATAATAAAGCGAGTGCCAACAATTTTCATTATTGACATAATTATTCAAAAACGAATCGTTGACGTAATAATTCATAAATGAATCGTTGACGTAACGATTGTTAACGTAACAATAAAAAAATTTTTTGGCGCCAAATTGTCCGGCTCCGAATTGTCCTTTTTGGCGCCAAACTGTCCGGCTCCAAATTGTCCTACTCTGAATTGTCTGCTCCAAATTGTCCGCTCCAGATGGTTTGACTCTAAACTGTTCGGACACCCTTACACAACATATTGTGACACCTAGTGAAGAGTGGGTTTAGTTGAATTGGACATTGAACAAGGTTGCTTCCTTTTGCCACTTTTTAATTTAAAAGTCACTTTGCATATGCCCACCTTCAAAATTCAGAGATAAATTTGTCATCAAGTTGGATTACTTTTGCTAATGCCCAATAAAGAACCACAGTTTCTGCAGATCTACCTTATAAGCGATGAAAATCTTAAGTTTAGCAATGCCAAGTACTGGAACTCAGGGCAACATTTTGCTGAAACTACAGAGGATGCTTCACGAACATAATTGTTATGTCAAGATATTCAAGAGCAGTTTGAAAAGAATGACTTTGGACAACTACAAATTGATCATCAGTGCTGACAAAAGGCCAACAGGAGAGCATGAGTGGCAATACAATGTACTAACTGTGAATAAAGTTGTTGTCAGTATTGTTGAGGAACATGCAAATTGGGATACTGTGATGCAGAAGGGTAATCATCGACTGCAGAGACTTTCTGAAATCCATCAATTCAATGATTCCATTCAGTATCTACTAATCTTTTGGCAAAGCAAAAACAGATAACATATTCAAATCTCCCAAACAAATGCCAACAAAACACTTTTGTGCATGGCCTTCAACACCCATAGAATTATGATGCAGGCAAGCCATTCAAATCACCTATTGATGTGCCAAAATCTTTTCCATCAATTTTTGGTTGATATGTATGCCAAAATTGAAACAGAGCAACTTCGCTTCATCTTTGGAATTGGACAAAATGTTGCGCTTAAAGCTATATCCACCTTTGTAATACTGTTGTCAACAATGGAATCATGAGCAATGTTAGTCAGATGGTTATCTTGCCTTCCAGTTTTACTGGGAGCCCTCGACATATACATGAATACACTCAAGACTTTATGATGTATGTGCAAAATACAGAAAGCCTGACCTGTTCATTACATTTAAGTGCAATCCTGCATAGAAAGAAATTTGCAAAGAGCTCTAGTAGTCCAAGTCTTTTGACAAAATGTTATCCAGTTTATAAATATCTTCACAAAGGGCATGCATTTTTCATATGCACAATCAAATAGTAAAAACTTGGCTTGCCTCACATCCATATACTGGTCTGGCTGAAAGAGAAGATTCAACCAAATCAGATGGTATCAGTCATTAGTGCAGAAATCCCAAATGCACAAGAAAATCAAAAGCTATTTGACATCATCATGAAGCACATGATCCATGGATCATGTGGAAAACTAAATCCAAGTTTCTCATGCATGAAAGTTGGCTTCTGTTCAAAAAATTCCCAAGACATGAAACTTGGTTTGGAGATGATGGCTATTCACTTTATTGCAGAAGAAAGTGGGACAAGGCAGTGAATGTCACTGCATTGATGAGAATGAAGATTGACAATAGTTACCAGGTCATCGAAGTCAACAGCAAATGTATTGTATCTGACTTGCATTTTTTCTAACACATTTCAATCTCACATCAATGTTGAATATTGCAAATTAGTTAAAGCAATCAGATACATCAGCAAGTACAGCAACAAAGAGTTTGATTAAGCAGCATTAGATCTTGAAAAACAAGAAAAAGCAACTAACAAAATCTATGGCCAAACAAGACAAGAAAGAACAATTGATAAAATAGATCACTTCCAAACTGGACATTACATCAGTAGTAACAAGGCTGTATGGAGAATTTTGAACTTTTTAATTCAGGAGCGCTATCTAACAGTAGTTCACCTGAAAAATGGACAAAGTCTACTTCACCAACAAAACTGCTGCACAATAGGTTTTGCAGCCCAAGACCATTGACCATCATATTTGTGCAATCTATTGGCAAGCATTTCAAGAAAAGTGCGTACTCAAGAGCAATTTTCATTGGGAAAAGAATTTGAATAAAGCAGTAGCCTGCCAGTCACTGGCAAGCTTACAAAGCCTATTTGCTGTTATACTCATGACTTGTGGACCATCTAAACTAAACAATAAGTGGGAAAAGTATAAAGATTTCTTCTCAGAGGATATTCTTCTGAAAGCACAACAACAAAACACGAGATTACAATTGATCAGCTGTAGTCTGCAAATATTCAACATGTTATTGATCCTACTTGAAGGCAAGACCCTCATGATGGTTGGAAATTCACTTGAGCAACTAGGACTTTCCATGACAGCAAGAAAGAACAATGAAAGACTAGAATGAGAATTGCTTTGAGAAACAAGCTATAACATCAGTGCTCTAGAGACATATCTTGCAACAAATGAACCTCTTTTGATTCCTGATCAAACAACAGTGTACATTCAGATCTTGGAGATGTTCATGCAAAACACTCATGGTATTGTCTTCTTGGATGCTTCTGGTGGAACAAGAAAAATATTTGTCATAAACCTGTTGCTAGCAAAGATCCAACAACAATCCAGAATTGCTTTGGCTGTTGCTTTCTCAGGCATTGCAGTAACATTGCTTGATAGTGATAGAACTGCTTATTCAGATCTGATTAGCTTCCCAGGTGATTTTGCAAATTGGCCCAAGTCATAGACGAGCTTATCAATAGTGTATTTCCCAACATTGCCTTCAATTACAGCAATCATGAATAATTATCTCAACAAGCAATACTGACTCTAAAGAATGATTCTGTCAATGCCATCAATTACAAAATTCATATGATTTTGCCAGGTCAAGAAAAGCTGTTATTGACTCTTTCAAACTGCCTAGATAACCATGCCATTGATTGTTGTTGAACACTGATATAAAAAGCTAGTTATTTCTATAGATTAAAGTGTAAGTGTTTTTGTTTAAAAGTTATTTTTAGAAGTTATCTTGTTGCTCTGCATTGCAACAGGATATGCCAACATATGAAATAGAATGTAAGAAGCAAAGAATTACAATATATGTTTTTTAGAAAGCTATGAAATTGAAAAAGTCAAAAAGAAAGGAATATATTTAAATGGAAACAGGGTTCTAAACATAAATAAAGAAATAATGAAACAACTAATACAAATAAAAAAAAACAGAAAATTAATATGATAAAATAACAATAAGAAAAAGAGTAACAAACCAATAAAAATAACAAAAAAAACAACACAACATAAACTCAGAAAACCAAAGTGTAGGATATCAAAAGATGCAGAAAACATCAGAAAGATGATTCTGGCATTTAAAACGTCATGAATACAGTACTGGATGTTACCAAAATGTTTTTAAACAAAAAACATATATATAGAAACACAGCAAATAGTTAATACCATAACTTTAATTATGATCTTAGAAAGAAGATTTAAAAGGCTTTAAACCATGAAGTAATAGGAGTTAACACATGTAAATAAAACCAAAATCAATTTTATAAAAAAAACATTAAACCACATATAAAAATTTAAATAATACAATATGTGTAGCTATATTCTCTAGGTATTTTAGTTGTACCAACAATGCTGGCAAGTGAACATGGCATACTTGCTGTGTAGAATTTATAATGATTCATATCAGTCTGATTTCAGGCAGCTGAAAACTTCAAGCATCAATAATCTTTAGTAAAAACATGAATGAAACATTTTGTCACAAGTGAAAGTTAGAGGACAGATGTGATAAGACTCTTTTCCTTTATTGTTTAATTCCATTTTGTATTATTTCCAGTATTACAATAAAATACCGTCAATGTGAAGCTTTGTGAAGGCCTTTTGGACACACGTCTCAAGGTCGTCACAAGACCTAACGACCCACCACTTAGGGTGCATCAGGAAGCCTCGTCTCTAGATCACGTGATTTTGTGAGCCACATTCTCGAGGCTCACTCAGTCTTGAGCTAGATACAGAACAGAGAGGAGCTCAGTTCTGTGGTCTAATGTTTGAGAGACTTAGACAGCACTAAGAGGGATGAGTCTCTCTGTGCTGGCCTTGTGACCTAATCAACATAGTTACTCGGGTCTTCCTGGTAACCAACATTTAGGCACTTGATTGCTACAAGTTCCATGGCCTTGTGTAATGGTCCTAGTCTTACGTCATCATGGCTCACCATGCTGTGATGAGCCATGGGCAACTGGATTCAGGATGGGGCTGACTTCGTCAGCAATGCGACAAGCAGGGTAAAGTGACTGAGAGGCCACATTATTACATGCTCTAAATAAACATCTGTGTCTTGAAGATACGTCTCTGAGTCCAATTTATTTGCGTCTGCCCTTCTTACTGCTTAGTGTGATCCAAACACATCAAGTAGTTCAAAAGGCAGTCACAGCTTGTGTTTTATTAACATTTTAGCTGTCGCATATACATATCTCTGAACATGGAATACTAATATTCTTATATCATGTTTAGTGTCATAAATGCGACATAATTGTTCAATTCACGGTCAAATAAGAAAAACTATAATTGGAAATTTTTAGTTTTTACCAGTTGACCTTGAGCAGAAATTTTTGTAAAATATTTCAAAATAACTCTTGGACGCTCCTTTTTTTCTCTTATTGAGAACTAGCACATGATCTTTCTCTCTCTTAGAGAGTGAAGAAAGTGAGGCCAGAAAACAACTTTAATTACATTACAAAAGGGTTGACCCAAGTCAACATGCTCGTCAAATTACATTAGATATTTTGCAAGACTTGTCTGCTCAAGACATGTGAAATTGTTAAATTTGGATAGGCTTTTAAATGTTTTGGTTTATTGCCTATGAGTATTACAAAAGAACATCTGTCTTAGATTTTTATTTTGAAATACATCTGTCAAAATGCCCATGCAATGTTTTTGAAATAAAAAAGTTTATTTGCAAATTCTGTTTTGATATTAAATTTTAAACGAATCTACCGATCCAGCTTTTCTTTATAAAATACATATTTGTAAAAACCTGTGTAATTTGTATATTTTATTGATTTTGGCTATTTTAAAGAGGTGGCTAAACATTGGCATGCCAACTTTATAGACATTATTAAAACATTACTTACATATTACTGAATGATAGTATTGATAGGGCAATAAAGCATTCATTATTTGCTCTCTGTTGCTGACTTTGGTCATTATTAAAGCATCCCATTTCTCGACTTTTTAAATTTCTGGGAATTGGGAAAGAAAACTTAGTTTTGCAAAAATTCTTGGAATGCTGAAAAATCAATGTTAGTGTTAATGTATATATGTAAAACACACATATACATTAACATTAACATTAATAGATGCAATCGAGCATACTGCATTATAAATATTATAATTATTTTTCATTAAATTTTTACTTGTGCATTCATTACAGTATGTGTAAAGTGACTAGTAACTTAATTGCCTACTCTATTCCTACCTTTTTGTAGCTGTCAAATGTGCTAAAATTTTATTTAAATTTTAGTAAGACATGTACTTCAAAGCAGAGGGCTTCATGTAACATGATTTTGCTATCTTACTTGGTCTTGGCCTTTTGTTACAGTATCGTTAGATGCTGGCATAATTTGTTTTGGAGCACTCCCATCTACAGGGTGAAAGTCATTTACATACTGTTTTAATTCTGGAATATTCAATTCTTGGCAGCTTATTACTTTGTTGCATTTTTTACACTTAGTAGAGTCTTTGTCAATTTTTTTGTAGAATTTCCAGATTTATTCACCTTATATACATTATTCATTTTATATATATTTTGTGTATTTGTTTGTTTGTTTTTTATGATTTTTTTATTGCTCTAAAATCATAAAAGAAATGGATCTGATAGGCCAATTTGCATCTGGGTAGCTGGGTGGCTTAAGCAGTTGTTCCAGATGTGTGGCCTACAGGGATAGATATGATTGGCCAACTGATTTTTCATGAAAATTGCTGCAAGTTGCCTTTTACACCATTTTATTGGAATTGAAACAATGTATGGCAATTATTATTATTACTTTCTATTCAAAACATTTATACAAAAGAAATGTCATGTGTCTTATTTATTTGATTTTTCTTAATTAATTTGAGTTGCTTTGTGATCTGGAAGTGGTTTCAGGTATTTCTATTATCCATCAACAAATATAATACAGAAACATAGCAAATATTTTATTCATTAATTTTACAGGATACAAGGGTTTTATAAATTAAATCACTTATTTATATTTTTGATAAAATATTTTGACTATTTGTTTTGATTGATACTACATGTTTATTGATTGTCACAATTTACAATTCAGTAATTTTTACAACAGGGTAAAGGAATTTAAAATCATCTGTACATGGTTTGTTTGTTTGTTTATTTATTTAACACTTGTTTTTAAAAGTTTTTATTAGTTTTAAAATCTTAGAAGAGTTATTTTTGATTGAACAATGTAGAAAGTTTGCCTCCTTTTGCCATTTTTACATTTGCTTTTTGATCACTTTTTGCATTACAGTACAGACCTGCAAGATCAGAGTTTTGATTGATTGAAAAACAAACTGTGAGTACCTTTTAGGCACAGTCTATTAGAGGTCACTCGGGACTCAGTGAAGACATCTGTGGCTGTGGCGGCTACAAAACAATTAGAGGTTCTTGATTGTCTGCCATCAGATACATAAGCAACTGGGCAACAAGGTGCTGTGAGTTTTGCTTTGGATCTCAACCTGTGTAGGTCGAATTTTCAGCTCTCTTGCATACATGCATCTAAAATTTCTCCCAGAACTTAGATGTCATACATAGGGAAAAGCAATCTTGCCTCTTGGTTGCAGGTTTGCCAGGTTGTTGTGACAGGTCTTGTTCTCAAAGACACTTAGGCTAGTCTGAATCCTGCATTCAATGCAGGGCAAGGTGTCAGTTAAACCAACTGGCCATCAGCTTGTGATGGCCTGAGCCAATTTAGTTATATATTTTGCCACAAGAGGGTTTATTTATTGTTAAGATTTTAATTGTTAAAGTTGGCTCTGCCCATAGTTGTCAATCTTAATTGACAACTAATAACAATTAGTTTACTCTTTTGATTGCCCAATGGCAATCAGTTGTAACTTTTGTTCTTCCCTATTTTGATATAAACAGAGGAGAAAACCTTAATAAAGTTGCCGTTGAGCCATTACACTTGCCAAACCAAACTCTCTCACTCTGATATTTGATCTCTTGATACAAATATTCGTAAGTTCTACTGAACCAAAAGCCGCACTGCTCGTATCAAATAGCCCGACTCGGCCACACGCTGCTTGTTCGTACACCCCGCTCAGGCTAGAGCCATAAGCCGTATTGCTCGTACACATAGCCCAGGCTAGGGCCAAAAGCTGCCTGCTCGTACACTTAGTCGGTTCTAACCATGTTAACGTGCACCTGCATCGTTAGCTGTTCTTGTTAAGATGCGACCTGTTTTGGCGCGAACCTCATTTCATGTCTGTTGACTCTTTTCCTATTCTTTCCTATACACTTTATTTATTTCCAAAATGTTGTAATTCTTCTGTTTAATTCATGTTGTGATAAGTCGCTATTGCATGTGTTATTAATATTTTTATCCCATTGTGACGATCTAGGTATACCAGCCCGGACCATCGATGACGACAGATAATAATAGTCCCTAGACAGTAACCGATCTCAGACACGCACCAGAAACCAGACAATGCTCGACAGCAACTTATTTCCTACCTTGATTTGACATATTTTACTTGTCTTTGTATTATTTTCTGCAATATCATGAGTTACATAATTCTTATCTATAGATTAGTTTAACTTTAACTAATCAGTAATCAGTGTTTATTCAGTTGAATTATTCTTTCATATTATTATATTATCTTTAGATTAATCAATACAATTAGTATTTAGCATATAATTATTTTATAATTATTATCTGTAGATTAACGCTTAGCCTAACTGTTGATTTATTATTATCTTGTAAGATTACTTAACCAATCAGTATTTAGCCAATATGTATAAATTTAACTTTAATTAATATTATATATTTTTGTACTTTTATATTTATTTATAATTATTCCGCAACAATTAACTCACGATATATTTTTATATTTGTATCCATTCTTTATTATTATCATCCGTTGATTATGTTAATCAGTATTTATCATTTGATTTGTAATCATTTTCATTATTACTTTATTTTCATTATTACATAAAATAAAATAAATTGTCCACTTGTTTGTTTTGAGAAACTATTATTTATTTTATTTAATTATTTCAACACTTTGATCTGGCCAATCCGTCACAAGCTCAGCTGGGGTTTCAGAGCATTGCTGATCAGTCAGCAGCATTCTATTGGATAAGCATGGGATATGAGATTAAGCTGTTGTTCAATAAAAAATTGATTGAACTTATCTGTTTCTTGTGTCCAGTCTTTATTATGCTTTGGCCTCTCACCTTGATATGACATCCAAAACAAGAGAAGCAAAAGACAAACAAAAAATGTACAGGACCTTTGAATGATTAAAAAAACAAACTTACATAATGTTAGATTGATGAAAAAACAACCTATGTGACCTGTAATTGGATTGAACCTTGAACAAAGTTTGCCTACTTTTGCCACTTTTTGGTATAAAAGTCACTTTTCATGACCATAGCTCCCAAAAGAAAAACTTCTGAATAACTAAAATGTCTATACTTGGCACAAAGATTATGTCGAGCAGCAGGAATGCGTGAAATAACTAATGCTCAGCTTGAAGATCACAGATTGCAACAAGCAACTGCAAGAGCTGAAGAAACACCTCAAGGTAAATAACATTATTATATACTCTCAAACAATTAATCAATATCTTCCATACCACAAGACAACTTCCTGATTTATGCCAAGTTAAAAAGCTAGTGTTTGCTCTTGTTTAAAATTAAGGATGAGTTCAACAATTTCAATAAAGTAAAATTAGTGCTTTTTAGTAAAAAAGATTAAGTGCTGGTATTGAGTTGAGGTCATTTTATTTTTCAAACTTTAACACAGAAGTTGGTGTCATACTTTATTATAAATTTGATTTTAAAATTTCAAAATATATAATTTTTTACTGTTTTAATGTGTATTTTTATTATTTTATTATTAATAATAAATTATTATCAATAATCTTGAATTATTAATTTATTATTAATGTGGTGTATTCACCACATTATTAGAACAGGTAGATCATTATTAAAGTTGGCCGTGGCAACCTATTGTTTGCTCGGCCTTTTCCTAGATTGTTAAAAACCAAAAACAAAAGAAGAAGCATTTTAACTTAGCTCTTCCTTAGGGCCTATTCAGGCCCTAAAAAGGAAAAGGAACCCAAGACACAATATTGGCGCCCAAACAGGGACTCATTTCAAAGGTAAGTGCAGTTCCAATTAAGTAAACATAATGAATTTTTATTAATTTTGTTTTTTCTTTTTTTTTCAGATTTAGGGTTAAGAAAAGCAACTTGGAACAAGAGGCCTAACACTAAAAGTGATTAAGGATTAAGAAAGGCAACAATGGAATAAGAGGCCTAACATAATAGAGGTATAAGCATGTTTATTATATAGTTAAAGTTAGGGTAGGAGGGCCTACTGGTGGCACACCAAACCTCCTTTATAAGACCAGTCTGCCCTGGTCCAGTCTAAATTTTTAGCTTCCTTTCTTAATATAAGAATAGATAGGAAATTTGGCAGATTAGGCAAAGATTAAGGTCCGGCCTTAGAGGACCAGTTAGGGTAGGATTAAAAATTTTAATTTGCCTTAGGGCAATATTAAATATTTTTAAGCCTGGTTTTCCCCCTTTTTAGTTTAGAGGCATTTAGGCCTCCTGAATCACTTGAGGGGTCTCTCTATTAGAGGGAGACACCTCAACTGGACAGGTAGTTTGAAAATACAGGTAATAAAAATTTAATTATACCTGTTATTAGGGAATTAGATAATTATAAATTTTTTTTCCAAATTAAATATTTTTTTTAACAATGAATTACCCACCATCACCTGAGACATCCTCTGCTACAATGATACCTCAGCCAATAATGTCGCAACAATTTTATGCTCACTTAGCTCCATTTAAGGGCAATAATACCGAGCAATGGGTTTCTTGGACAGAACGTTTTCAAAATTATGCAAATTTATGTGGAATTAAGGATGAAAATACTAAGAAACAATTGTTTCTATCTCTAGTAGGAGAGAAAGTTTTTGATTTAGTTACACGCATAATAGTAGCTAGAGTCATCAATGACCTTTCCATTGATGATATTATTAAAGAAGTTAAAAATTATTACAGTCCTTCAATACGACCAGTCATTGCTCGATGTAATTTGCATGCAAGGGTCCGCAAACAGGGTGAATCAAACGCCTCTTTTGTTAGTGATCTGAGAGGATTAGCTGAGAAGTGTAATTACAAAACAACTGATGTTATTAATACAGCTATAGTGGACCAATTTGTGGCCGGTGTCAATGATGATGCCAGGATGGCTAGGATCCTGGAATTAGAGGATCTTACCCTAGACAAAGCCTTGGCTACAGCCAATGCTGTGGAAGTCGCAGCTGCAGGTATTTTTCGACTTAAAGAGACTGCATGCACGTCCACTGACACTAGTAATTTGGGTAGTGCAACTGCAAATATGTTTTGGGCAAGTGATATGCCATACAACAGAAATGTTTTAAGTGGTGGACAGTCTAAGCAGCAGGCTGTGAATAGATTTTGTAATGGACAGGATGTTATGCCTGGTCCTAGCAGATCTCCTGCTATACTTAGATGCTGGATATGTAACCAGCCTGGTCATTTGGCCAGAAATTGTCCTTTAAAACCACCTGTCTCTAATAATAGAGGTATGGCTTATTTACAGCCCGTGCATGTGTTAGTAATTCTTTTCGGAACTCTAACCGTAATAATCGACAACGAGGACAAAATCAAGGGAATCCTACTTGGCCTCAGTCTCAGATGGACAACACTGGATTTAGGAATTGTCAGTATAATCAAAGTGGACCACGGGGTAAAGCGTTAAATCGTAGAGGTGGTAGGTGGCAACAGACCCCTACACCCGTGAGTTATATACAACCACAGCAGAATGCGTATGGGATGACTCCGTCTTTTTCAGGCGTGGGAGT
>JAQFZN010001183.1:0-17966 GCA_034687075.1 Geophilus carpophagus | reverse complement strand
ACACAAAATAGCTATTGATTTCTTAATTCAGTGCTCAATAACTGGCCAGTGAATTAGAAAAATTCTTACTTGAAATGCATTTTAAGTATTAAAACTTAAAAGAATTAAAAAAGGCAATATTTCATCACTGAAATATTTTAAGTACCTTTCTGCCTTGATAGATGTACTCAATTACTACAAACGAAAATTAAAATTATACATCTAATCCTGATATTTTCTCATGTAGTTGCTGCATTAATGAATCCATGTTCAAAGAATTTGTGTTGACATTGCTTTAGATGTGTTTGTAAGATGCGAGTATCAACTGAAACCATAACTTGTTAGTATTCAGGCAAAGCAGCCGTTAACCTAAAATGAAAAAAAGTTATTGTAATTTGGTAAAAGAATAATGATCAATTTTTAAACAGTCAATAAAAGTTTACTCAGTTTATGTCAAAACTAGACAGGCAAAATAACTATTACTGATTTAGGATTATCAAATTATATTGTATACTTTAATTTATTAATTAGACAGTATAAATTGCAAATAAATGTCAAATATTGTTATATTTGAATTAGATTCAGTTTTGACATTGGAAAATACCTTATAAAGCATTGATAGAAACTATAATCTCACATAAATTATTACCAAATCAATAATTCGAATCAACGCTGAATATAGCTTCAACAAGAGGATGTATGATTCAAATTGCATAGTATGGCAGTTCATGATTTTGTATACTTAATTTGATTTCCGTATATGTATTCACGTTATCGAATATCTGCATTCATAAACAAATAATAAAAATATTTTCTTAACTTCCGCAAACTAAACATTTCATTACCAACTCATATCAAGATGTTTTAATCTAATGAACTATCTGATGAACTATTTGAATTGAATTTTTTCAACTGCTGTATTTTTATGTGTGTTTGAGAAGGTAATAAATACTTTTTGATTGATTTTATCACGTTTGTTATCTTTCTAAAACATTAATTGTTTTAATTTTTAAATTAAGGAACAGTTCATGTTGCAATTTCCTGTATTTATCAGAAAATCTAACATTAAATTCAATTGCCAATCATTATTACACTTTCTTTGAAAGTTATTTTTAATAGTTGAGAAATGCGAATTTTGAATCAAGTTATTCGGTGTTAGACAAGATGACGGCATCTACGCGTCATGATGGAAAGCCATTTTGGCACAAGGAGGAATTACCGTGCTTATTACCATGATATTTGAAACTATTCTTGCTTATAATGTACTGTGTACACTCTATAAAAAGAACCTTTCATTAATTTACTTAATCGTGTCTTGTTTCATAGTTAAGTGTATAACAATATTACAATAGTTGATTACAGGAAACAGATAATAAAATCATTATTGTAACAGTAACCCATACACTGAATCAATAAAAATAGAATCAGAGAGAGAGAAAATTTGATTTTTAAATATTCTTAACAGTGTGAATAGGTCAAACAGTAAAATGGGTCCTACAAATTATCATTTAAATATTTCCCCAACGTAGAATTAATATATAACCTAATTTCAGATTGTAAATGATTTTTAATTATTTTATATTCAAAATTCTGGCTTTTTTAACATAGTTGTAAAACCTCTGAGGATTATTTTATCAAGTGATCACAGATCATTAAAAAAATCTATTATTACATCATTTAATCAGTAAATTTGACCTTTGGATATTATATATAAAAGCGATTACACCTAATTTCCTAATATTTACATTCAAATATAATTCTTACTGGTCATTCATAATTTTTATATGCCTAATACATGTGACCGGAAAGGTCAATTCTCAGTTGATAATTTACCACTAGAGTGTGATAGGTTAGATATAGTTTAATTCTAGCGCAAGAGAACGCCAGATTTGATTAAGTTAGATAGCTTGTCCCCTAATTTGGAAATAGTTTAGCTCAGTTAGAATAACCAATTGAAATCAGTTATTTTGAATACTACTAAATAAAGTAGCTTCTTATTTATGACTATAAATAAGAAGAAAACTCTCTATTCTTTCTGATATGCTTGATATTGATATGATATATTTTATTTTGTAAGTTGATTACTTGCTAGTTTATATGATTAAAAAAGTCCCTGTTGTTGGGAATTGCTGTATTTGCATGGCCGATTGCCTGTTAAGACCCTTGTTCAGGGCAATCGCTGTTACTAGCATGGCCAATGCCTGACACATATGTCTTTTCTGAGATGCAGCGTGGCCCTTACGCATTTGATCCTGTCTGGCAAATGTGTTCCGTGTATGACTTGTTCTAGCATCAAATCCTGTCTTGTTATCTCATATTACTTTCCTATCTTTCCTTCTATTTCTAAGTGTTGTATTTCTTTTGTGACCTAAGCATTTCTTTTTAATTGCAAATGTATTAATGAAATATTTATTTGTGACGATTTTAGGTAGTGAATGAATTCCTTTTCCTGCCATGCGTTCTTAGGCAAAATTATATCCTGTTTTTATATTTTATATTTTATTATATTTTAGTAGTTAGTCCATCTCTCTGTAGGGAGAAATGTTTGATTTGTAACCTCCCTATTTATTCAACTTAAGAATAAATTGTAGCTTATCTTAGAATTTAGTGCATCATTCTCCTAATTTTTACCCAGAATTCAACACAAGAACAGGTACCCGTCACGAATAGAAAGCATTCACTGCAGTCCTTATTGATTTTTCACACGCAACTGAGATATGCCTACCTTATATCAACCCAAATGAAATCATTTCCACATTTGTAATTATTTGTCAACTAGCTTCAGTCTGGCAATCATCAAATAAATATTCATCGTACATCTGAAAGAAAATTTTTACAATGAGTCAAAAATGATTGTAATACAATAAACTAATACTGCATACATTCTCTACAAGAAATTATGCTCTTGATAAGATACCCAATGACTTAGAAATCAAATTTCGTCATTGATTACATAATGCATATATTGGAAAAGGTAAATAATTATAAAAATTTGCCTCTCTGCTCCTGAAACGATGCTGCTCGAGATGAATCATCGTTGAAGTATGAACGGATCAGAAATGCCTTACAGTGAAACGGCACGCCAGTTCTAGTTTTCAACACGAGAAGACGCTTACATCAGATTTTTTTTTTAGGGGCTTAGAAATATATTTTCTTTTTCTTATTTTTTTCACGAAACATCTTAAAGGTAATTAATCCTAGTGATGGGATTAAATCAGAATAAAACCTCTCAATTTTTTTTCCAACAATCAATATTGTATGAAATTCCATCAATAATATTGAAACAAAAAAAGTAAAATAATTGAAAATTCTTTAATTGTACAATTACAAACAAATTAAACCTATTTTCCTCAAACTATATAACGAACAAATAGTTCAAACTTTTCTATTATCATTTTCCTTTCAACAAACCCACACGATTAGTTTTTCCCATAAATGTTTACTGAAAACATTTTAGTAATCATTTCCAGAAATTACCAAGGAGTTGTTTAACTCCAAGGTTGGTCACTCAGCTTATAAAAACAAAAAACATCACTTTTACATTTCAGTATTTGCTCAAGATTAATTCAACATGAAGTTAATTTGCATTACAATTTTGCTTATTATCCTCATAGATGCTGTTTTATCAGCTCAAATGTTTGGTCAAGCTACAGGTGAGTTTACCAATATTACATTTCCTTGTACACAATTTTCCTTTTAATTCGTCAATTAATTGATTTTAATTTTAAACTTCCTAGTACGTGCTGGGAAATGCTATTATGCTAAGAAAAAACTGTACATAGCACCAGGAGAATCAAGTTACATTTCCGGATGTAAAGAAGTGGTTTGCATTAAAAAACGCAATAAATATTACTTGGAAATTAACAGGTGATAACATCCTCTTTATTAGTTAAGCGATACAATTTTTCTTATTTCTTTATAATTTTTTCTATATTAGTTGTGGTGCAGTGGAAAAACATTGTCGTATTCCAGGAAATCGGAGTTTACCATATCCAGAATGTTGTTCTCAAAATAAATGTTTATATACATATGACTAATTTACACAAATATTTTTAAGTAATTTTGATTGCAAAATCTACAAGTAAATAATATAAACTTATAATTTCCATAATACTCAATTGTATTTGTATATTTATGAAGCAAATAAATAATATTTAAAACTCCTAACTGAACGTGTAATATAAATTTCTTTCAGTTGTTCAAAGGAAAACATCCCCTAAAAATCGTTTTCTGCAGATAAATTATACTTAAGTTAAAACAATCTCTTTTTTTTAAAAACCTTGACATTAAGTAATAAAAATTGTAGCTGAAGGCCGGGTATATCCCTGTTCTAATTTAAATTCTACACTTTAACTATATCTTAACACTAAATATAATAAAACAAATAAATAATTTTTATTTTTTAATTTCATTTTGACCTATGTTAGATCGTTTCAATTTCGACCGAAAGTGATGATTTCTAATTTAAATCCGGCAGACATAATCATTTACTACAACTGCAATACTTTTTTTCTATTAAGGTGTACGATTATAGCAGACATTCCTTCACATTGCAAATTAACATCAATTTAGCAAAACTGTTCTCAAAAAATCAAAAAATTTATATTGCGTTTGTCAATAGTTAAATAATTTTATTTTTTACTGATTAGGTCATTGCCTTAATCACCTTTTGACATTAACTAAACCAAACAACAAAAATTCATGACTTGAGGCTTTGTTTTTCGTATTTTCTTAGCTTTAAAAAGGTACTTAAAAGCACTCATCACTCCATCACAAACACTCAACATGATACACCAATTTGTTGCAACATTAATTTTTATTTTAACTTTACTGTACAATGATGTTATCAGCTTGCGTACTCAAGACAAAGTCAATTCAATTCCTGGTATGTAAAAATTTAATTAATTTCCATTATCTGTCTTTTATTAATCATGATATTATTAGGTAAACTCGACCATTGTGCCGTAAATGACTTAAAAGCTCAATGGATAAGTAATAGTGATAATAGTAGCTCTATAATTGCTTCAATTGAACTTTTATTTTCTTCTAATTCGACTGAATTAAAAATTAACTCAACAATGCAATTTGAAAAAGAATGTGGTAAAATAACTTGTATAGAAATTGATGATGAGCTCTATATTGAGTCTGAAACGTATGTTACTAAGCTCTTGTTTAAAGTTTATTGTGTATTTTTATATTTTTTAATTTATTTTAAATTATTTTCAGGTGCAATATATGCACATCAGTTGATTTAACAAAACCAGTAGACTCAAATAAGCCGTATCCATACTGCTGTCCAAAATGTAATAAAGACGATTTAAAAATTACATGAAAATATTGAATATTTGAAAAGAAATTGATGAAAATTAAATTTAAATAAAAAATTATTTTAACTAAACATTGTAGTACGAAATCTTTAACTTTGTGTGTCAGTATTGATACCTATTAAATTTTATTTTTTTTTTAAGTTCAAACAAATAAAAACTTTTCTTTTGGCTTAATTAGCAATTCATACATTCCAGTTTTTTTCACCTTGACATTCACAAATAAATTATTTTTAAAAAAAAATATGACTCCAAGCAACTTTTTAAAGTGTTTTTTTAATTATGTAAAAGAAACCAGAAATTTAATTTGCTCATAAATCAGCATTTGCAAAGCAAGATGAATCTTTGTTTTCTTACTCTTATATTGTTTATCATTTCCAACTATGATGTTCAATGTGCAATGAGTTTACGCAAAGTAAACTCTATTCCTGGTAAGTTTTATAAATAATAATTTATATTATATTTATTAAACATATTTATGTTATTAGACAAACCTGATTATTGTGCAATAAGTAAAAAAAGCAACACTGACGAAATTGAGTTGAAAATTGGATCAAAAATACCATTTAAAAATGGATGTGGAGAAATACGTTGTTCAAAAACTAGAGATGATCTGTATCTACAATCTGTGTCGTACGTTTTTAAAAAATTATTATTTATTAAATTCGTATATTTTTTTTAATCTTATTTATTTTCAATTAATAGATGTGGAGCTGTTGCACTTCCTTCAAATTGCAAAATAGCATCAGATTTAACAAAACCTTATCCAGATTGCTGTGCTAAATGCGAATAAAAATTCGAATATAACTTTGTAAAACGACTCTAATTAAAACATTAATAAAGCAATTGGAAAGAAAAAAGTAAACTATTTTTTAATATTTAATAAGGCTAATTTGTACAATACTATTTCTGAAACAAATGCTCGAAAATAAACAAGAATTGATTTAATTTAACTGACTTGGAAGTTTAGTCATATATTAAATAATACTTTATCAGTCATAAAAATTGTATCTAACCTTGATAAATTTAATAAATCATTGACTTACTTGTTTTAGTGCCCTGATATGCAGTACGTTTCATCCAAGATTCACATAAACAAGTACTGTAAATCGTCTCTGAACCAAGTGAAAAATTTAGCCTATCTCCAGACGAATGTAGACCATGATTAAGCCATTCAGTTCAATAGTCCAACTAATTTAAACCTTGTAACATCAGTTCAATTTTTAAAAATTACAGTTGAACTAAAATTAAAGATAAAATTTCAATAAGTAAAATAAAATACAATAAAAACCATATTCTTCCTTCATACAGTAACTAAATATTATAATAACCTCACATAATGCAGGAGCTTTTTATTGATCACATTAACACAAATACAAAATTCAAAAATGTCTAAATAAAATTTCCTAATCAACAACATAACAATAACATATATATATATATACATAACATCAATAATAAACTTCTGAACTTTAAAAGAGCCATTTTTTATTTTTATAATAATAATTATAATAATAATAATTTTCTTTTTCAATATACAAGTTTACACAACATCTAGAAGCAAAAACAAAAAAAAATACAAATTTACATTAAAATTTTTTGATTTACAATTTTCACATCTACTGGTGAGCCTTACTTAACACATGTGCATTGAATTCGTATTTATCCTGACTCAATTCACCGCAGATATTACATTTCCACGGGTTCCCTTCCGAATGCAGCCCTTTGTGCAAGAAATACAAAGTTTGATCCGGAAATATAATCCCACAATAACAACACTGAAGACCTCCAACAGGCATGCAGTAGGACCCACAAGAATTTTCAGAAACCCCAATCGCTTGAGGCCGTGAAGAATCAGGTGTTGGTGGTGCCAAACATCTATTTTCAGCCATTGCTTGCTCAGTTTCAGCTTCAGCTTCAACTTCTTTTTTAATAACGAGCCCATTATTTGATCTTTGGTCTCCAGTTGCGACATAGCCAGATGAAGATACCTGAGTGGGAGGTGGTGAAGAGGTAGAGCGCGATACAGGATTAATCAGAGAGATGATTCCAGGTGGATAAATGGGATAGGGCGAATTTCGCAGATAAGCGTTGACTGCATTGGGAATTGCCAAACCGTCATCGGATGATGATCTGATAGCCAAATCAGGATTTGGTTTACGATTGTGTCTTGAAGTGTAATGCAATTTCGCTCCTTTTGCTGTTGCCGCTCTGTGTCCGCACACTCGACATGTGCGGTCCGAGAGACCCGGAATTGCTATGGCGTTGTCGTTGTTGTGTTCAACGCTAAGATGGTCTCTCAAATGCACTTGGCGATGAAAATCTTTTTCGCAAAGTGGACATCTGAATGGAGATTGCTTCGCATGTGTTACTGTGTGTTCCATGAGATGATCTTTTCGAAAAAAGCGTTTACAACAGACCCTGCATTCGTACGGTTTAACTCCCGTGTGACGCATTCGATGACGTCTCATGTTCGCTGCTTGTGAGAATTTCATGTGGCAAATGTCACATTGGAATAGTTTTTTCACTGCGTGTGTTTTTCTGTGAGAGCTGAGTGTTGCGAGTGAAAACGTTTCGTATTCGCATTGATCGCAATGGAAAACGGGGAAGCCTCGCTCGCTTTTTAAATGATGCGACGATTTATCTCCGACGCAGTAAACAAATGAAGACCCACCACCGTTTTTTAATGAATTTCCGTCAGATTCGTTAATGTTCGGTGAATCTTCGCTCATTCTGTGCAGTAACATGTTGGCGTTTTCATTTGATGTTCGTATATGGTCTTCCATTTCCGACTCTTGTTTAATTGTCAACATGTCGGCCAGTTATCTAAGACCACTATCTGAAAATAATTCAAATAATTAATTTTAAGTTATATTTTTAATTTACAAATTTCATTTTACATGTAAATTTATGTTTTTAATATTTTCTGTGTTTCAACCAATGTTATTTCCTGTAATGCTCAGAGTACTGCTTTAAAACAACTAATGGCCAGTGATCAATACAACTCTGCTATTAACTGCAAAAGACCGGAATAACGAGAAAAACACACAACCTGGAAATTGCTGAGTTAACTGAAAATTTTTGTATAATAATAACATCACATTTACAATTTTATATAATATTCAACATTAAACTATATTACTTTAACTCCAATTGTTTCAAATTGTTTCAAATTCTTTCAAATAGATGATTTCCAGGTCCTTGTAGTTATCTTTACGTTCCTGTCTCATAAAATAAAGTTCAATTAATTCAATAAAGAAAAGTAAAAAATATCTCAACTCTTATTATATTTAAATGGCAAATTGCTATTTGATTTTGTTTTCTAATTTTTCTTAAGATTAAACTTCACAAATATTCCCTTAAGATAAGATTGAAGGACGGCTTGATTTACTCTAATCAATGAATTTTCTTATTGGGTAACCAGTATCTAAATCTAGATCTCACGTGCAAACATCATGCTTGATGTTTGGTCCAAAATTTTTTAAAGAAAAAATGCTGTAATGTAATTAAAAAAAAAAAATTAAATTATCTTAACTTGTAAAAATATCAATTTAAATTGATATTATATTATGACTTTTCCTTTACAAGTTTAGAAAATTTCTTTCCTCATTTAACTTTTAAATTTTTTTAAATTTTCAATATTCTTATTAATATTCAAATTTTAGTATGAATAATTAAAATATTTAGCTAAATTATCTCAAATTTTTAAAATCTAGTAAATAAAAATAAGTAAGTAACTATTAAAACAAAAACTTTTCCCTATATTTTGAAGAAATTATCAATAAAAAGATAAACAATACAAAACAATTCTGTAATAACAAATTCTATAGATTCTTATAACATATTGATCTATTAAGCACCATTGAATCCCTTCATAAATTCTCCTCAACTATTGTTATTCGTTACATGTATACCTAATAAAATAAACATTAAACTGAAATCAATCATTTCAACTTAATGTGAATGAATCTTATCAGAAACGTTAATGAAATACCATATTCCATCTGTGCATATCAATAAACTATAGCGCTCCATCAATTTTCTCAAGGGATAAGAAACTTCCGTTGATTCACACTGTAAACTAACATGGGACTTTTGCATCTGCATATTCGATAATCGATCGGGATCGAACACCTGTTGCCACAACAGCTGCTTTAAACTCCCATTCCAACCTAAACTAGCAGTTTCTGATTTGAATTTGGGCGTTTTCCCTTTGGACGTGATTGAAAAATTGATTTCCACATACTTTTCTTTACACTTGAAATAAAAAATCAATTGTTGAATTAACAGTTAGCTTACTTTTAAATGCATAAACAAGCCAAGGAAAATGTATATTACCAATGGACTGATCTCCCCAGTCAGCCATTTTTGTTTGTATCAAAAATCGATCGATTAATGCCAAGTTTCATATTCATTTGTGATACTTCGGTATTAGTGAATTAATAAATTAGTATTAAATTTTGATTTTTTTGTACTGTTCAAACATAAACAAAGTGTATTGATCTTTTATTAATTTTCAGTAATGCAATTTACTTCATATTAGGTGTTAATACGAAATCAAATACGACATTTAAATGCGTCACAAGAAATTCTTAGCATGTCTCACGTTTTGGGAATAATTAAATCAGTTCAGAATTATAACGTCACTATACTACAATAACTTCCATTTTAATGCATTCTGTATGACGTAATTTCACCTAACAATCGTTCCTATGCTAAAAGAATAATATGGCTGCCTCCTTTCCTTTGAAAGAGGACAATTTACGAGCTGAAATTAAGAATCTACGAGTTATTGCTCGACTAAATGGATACTCAGAGAGGGAAATCGATGAATGTATTCAATTATCATTCGAAAATGGGAATTTTATCACTAATATATGCAAAAAATTATTTTTATGGGTCAAACTCACCATCAAAATATTTATTCTGATATTATTATTTACAAGTTTAATTTATTTCTTATTATCATGTCATAATCCAACCAAAAGATTTTTTAGTAAATATGTACAAGGCTTAATTTATCCTTTTATGAGATTTTTACGTCTAGCTACATTACCATTTCATGATTTTTTTCATTCTAGTAAGTACTTCACAAATGTAAACAAACTTTGAAAAACAAAAAAAAATCTTTGCAGGTCATTTGTACCAAGAATCATGCCTTATTAGCAATCCTTTCTACAGGGAACCTCAAGTTGACTGTTGGCCTTGTCAACAAATTAATTTTGTAATGGATTTAAGTGGATTTCAAAACATGACATCAACGTACTCACATTCTGGTATCCCATTCGTTTTACGGGTATAAAAATCAAAAACTAATACCGTATATATTACATTATTTATTGCTTGTTAAATTATTTATCGTAGGAAGCTTCACCCTCGACTATTTCTGCCGAAACCTTAGAAAACTTATATAGGGAAAATAAAATTCGTTTAGATAATGGCACCTATAGATTCACTTCAAATACTCCTTCTATTAATACACCATCCGAACTTTTTAATGATCGACCATTCGACCCTTTACTACACTGCGAATGGTCATTTAATAAAGTGTCTTCTACTCATGTATTGCGAAGAGTATTCCCAAGACCAACATTTGTACCGAAAGAAACAGAAGTGGCTTTACAAAAATTTCTATTTCTTGATGGACCTCAAGCAGAACCCTATGCAATAGTATACATAAAATTTTAAAAAATTATCATTTATATTTCTAATAAAATTGTAGAATTATAATAAAATTTTCTAAATTTTAAGCCGATGACTGACTTTGCAAATGTATGGCTAACGCAAGGATATGGTCATCGTTTGGTCATTTTAGAACCATCACCTCAATGCCAAGAAATGTGTTCATCAGTTTCCATCGTTTTACAAACCAAAGATATTTGTAAGAATATTTTCTTATTTTGTTTCTAAATATATTCATAAATCTAATAACAATTTTTACGTTTCAGTATTTTATAACTGGCAATTTTGGAGACCCATTTCTCTACCTGTAAACGCAACAAAGGAAATAACAGTAACTTTCATGGGATCATTTTATTAACACTTAATAATTTAGAAGTGACAATAAATAAAAACTCTGAGGTACTTTGGAATGTTGTCATTTAAATTGTCTTGGACCAAGATGACTAAAAGGTTTTCCTATCTTCACGCAACTTTCTCCCGAATTTTGTTTTTTAACACTACAGGAACAAGCGCCAGTAGTGAAAATACTATTAAAAGAATAACTGAATTCAAAGACAAAGCATCAGCAGATGATGTTAATTCTTGTAAAGTCATTCCAGCTTGAATCACCACAAAAGATGGCGGGGCTACTCCTATAAATGTGCCTATGAAAAATGGTCTTAAAGGCACACCAATCACAGGTGCTGTGATATTAATAAACCAGTTTGGAAGAAAAGGTGTGATGCGAAGAAACGTTATGTAGTACATTAAGTGATCGGAGTGACGATTCACCTAAAAATAAATTTAATTTATAATTTATACCAGAATTTATTTGAATAAAACGTCAATAGGAGAAATTATGACAAATATTTGTTCTCAATTTAAAACTTATCCATTATTGGTTATAATATTTTAGAAATATCAAATATTGTAGTTTTTTCTCCTAATAACCACTCTCTTAATTAAATATTCACCTGCTCTGACCATTCTCTAGCTTTTTGTGGAAAATATTTTTGGACAATATTTCGACCAACTAAATTGGAAAGTGAATAACATAACGATGCTCCAATGGCAGAACACTAAACAAAAATAAAAGAATAAAATTAAATTAAATAAGCAAACTCAAATGATCAAAAATTAAAATCATTTTTTCAATCACCAGGCAAATCAATGTTAAAGCCACATAGAAAGAAAACAGGTATCCCGACAAAATACTGAGAAAAATCGATCCAGGAATTGCAAATGACTGCAAACTGATTAATTAATTAAAGAAATTAACCTCTCTTAGTTCAACTATTATATCAACCAAAAAGGATACAAAATGTATACAATAAAAATTCCTCCTAATACTTGATAATAATATTTTTCTGTGTATCGTGATAGAACATTTCCTAATTTCTTGGCATCTTCTATATCACGTGGTAATTTTAAATGTGCTAACTCATCCCTAAAAAGCAAAAAAATTTCAAATATAAATAAACAAATCAACATGAGCCAAAACCTTCATTTTTTTCAATAAGTACTTACTTCTCTAAATGGGGAAATTTACTATAAACAATAACTAAAACGAGCAATGAGGATAAAAATATTGCCAAAATGACTAAAAAACCTTCTTTATTATTTCCTGTTTGTACTGTATTTATTTTTGTATCCTCTAATTCCTTTTTTTCACTCGATTCTGTAAACATTTCAGATTATCAAGACATATATTAATATTCTCGATTACATAAATACTAACCATCAGATACACATTCTGGGACAAACTCACGCCGAGTTACCATTTTCTTTATTCCAAGAACTTATTCTCCAAGGTATTCTCTATTCTGATTTTCAAAATCAGTAGCACCACCGCGTGAGAAAATATATAAACATTACATTTCTAGATGATGATGAACTCTAGCGACAACCACCGTAATTAAAAACGTAAACAAAAATAAAACAATTTTTAAAACTTATTTCAATGCTTAGAAACAATTTAACGACAATTCAATCCTAAAACTACACCACAATTTATTACAAGCAAAAAAAATTTTAATTTTTCTCATTTATCTTTCTCCCCTCGTATCATTTACTCGAACTAAACCCTCTCTCTCTATTCCAATTCATTTTTCAAAACCAAACCAAATCCCTCCATTCATGTAAAAAAGATATGACCCAATCTACAATTGAATACTATTCACACCTTGACCCCTTTTAACTCATTAATTTCACGTGCTTCCCTTTTGTTACTCTCTAATCCGGTATCACCTGCGAAAAATTTAATCCTTTAATTTCAATCTTTTCACTTCATTCCTGCTTAATATTCCATATGCACCCTGTAGTGCCAAAAACAGCAAATTAATAGCGACGAGTAAATACATCAAGCCATGTTTAACGGCTGTTCGTATCCTTTCACCTTCCCACCAAAATCCCCTCCCTTTCCTTTTTTCCATCCTTCTCGAATTACCGTTACGCAGCACTGGTTACGAATGTTTTTCTTCTTCTTTTGTGTGCTCGGGACACCACTGGTCAGCAAATGGGCAGTCTCCCATGACGCCGACATCCATTGGCGGGATGTTTGCACACAAATTCGATCTCTTTACACACAACATTGTTACTAACGTCAAGTATAGGAAAACATTCTGTAGAGGATTTGCCAAAGGAGATAATGGAATGGAAATAAAAATGTAATTAATTTGATATACTTATTAAAGACGATGATTTAATGTTATTTAATTAATGTTATTACTGTAAAAATAGCATAAATTCAATTTTTAAATTCCGAAACAATAAAGTTAGCAAATAACAGTTGAAAATTGCAGAACAAACTTTGCATTAACTGCACACTATTTAAACCCAGCAATTATTTACCCTGCGTGACACACATGCCAACTTACATCTTCCATTACGTAAACAAAACTTGCTAAACCCAAGACTGAGACAAATTGGTTAATTTTTTACATCCATTTGCTCGCACTCATTTATATCTGCAGAGGTCCACAACCCAGTTTAAACAAGGTTCAACGACGACAAAGGAAGGATTATGGAGAGTGAGGTAGAGTGATTTATTTTGATCAGGCGTGTGCAAGATCATGTTGACAAGGGCCATAGAGTGTGAAAGAGGCAACACTCAATCAGTCGGCCCACTATAACTGTCACCACAAGGAACCCCGCACAATCAACATACAGTTTATAAAAAAAAAAATTAAAAAAAATTAAAAAAAAAAATTTAAAAATTAAAATGGCTTCCAACATGAGTACTCAATTTATTATTGTTATTTTTTTTTTCTGTCAGAAATATAATCCCACATTCAAGGAAAACAATAGCAAATAAATCCCATCATTTATTGCTTAAACTCTTTAAGAAATCTCACAAGGGGCGAGAATCATTAGTGCAAATGGCGACCGTAGGAGGGCGAATGAGCGCCACGTGGTAGAGGCGGGCGCAGTGACTAATGAGCATGAGGATTTAATTAGAAATTAACGGTTGACAAATTATGACAAGGTGGCGCCACGACCAATTGACGGACCCACCCTACCCCTACTTCCCCATTACCACCACCCCTTCCACATCACCCCCTCTTTCTCTTACCAATATGGCTACCAAATCAAACGTCGGTGCACTTTTTACCATATATTTCTCTATTTATATAAACATTGCATTTCCATTGTGAAGCAATTACTTTTTTCTTCTTGCAATAATCAAACACTATTGACACACAATAAAAACAATGTTATCAACACTTTTTCCCCCTGTAACAATAAAAGCATCAATGAAAAAAATCCCTCCAACAATCAGCCATATTAAATCCAAGTCCCGCCCCCAGGTACAGGGGCTACAATGCACCTGTCCCTTACTTTTAAACTATTGTTACATTATGAGGTGAAATTGTAACAAAAAGGCCTTATGCAACAATATGTTTAACTCCCCCTTGCCAACTTTATATATCCCAAGAGGGTGTTGCTTTTTGTTTCCCCCCCTCCCTGTTACCTTATTCTCCACTCAACCCCCTGACTTACAACAATGCACACACATCTGTTGGTATGAAGTATTGGAAATAATAAAAAAAAATATTAATATTGATATGTATAATGGATTCAATCGATTGTTGCAATAATAAAATTAATTCAACAATGATTGATCTCACTTATCAATTTTGGGTATGTGTGCCGTGTGTGTGTGTGTCTGTCTGTCAGTAGGCTAATTAATTTCCCATCATACTCCTCTTTTCTTCCTTGGGCTGCAATTATCTTTCAATTAAAATTTGCTTTCTTAATTATTTTCAACAGCTGCTTTAAAATCTACAAGTTTAAAAAAGGGAAAAAAAATTAAACTTGATTGTTGCCAATATGTCAGATTGTTTTCGTTTGACAGTTCAAATCAAATTAATTTCCTCCTCTAAGTTTTCGATTCTCACAGACGAAGCTGAAATCATCCATCTCTTATTCCATTTTCTATGCATAAAGATCACGACTTCGATCATTTCGCCGTTAAATTACACTAACTCCATTGACCAACTGTATTATTAAAACCCGTGCACCGCCATAACACTCCCAACCCCATTTGTCCACCACATCCTCATTGTTTTACCTCATGCTGGTCACTCGAGTCCACTTAACCCTTTCAATAACAAAAATCAATTCGTTCTGACCTCAATTCCCACTATTTAATTACCTTTAAATTTCTCCACTTTCATCCCCATCCCTGGAGCGTATTATTATTATCACCGCCATTACAGGGAAGGAAATGAAGATAAACATTAAGGGCTCAAGGGATCCCTATTGATTTGCTCCAATCGCTTAATTACCATGACCCCTGCCTGCTCCCCTTTTTATGTAACAAATCAAGGGAGGGCACAACATTCCCAACTCCATGCTCCAATCTGGGTTCGAAATGTTTAACTTTGATACATGCAAACCCATCGGGCTTTAGAGTTCACCCTACCATATCTGAAGTGAAAACTTTTCTCTTATTTTTGTCACACTTTTTCTCCAAATGTGTAGACGAGGGATAAAGTCGTTTATCTGGTCCTCAGCTGCATCCAAATTTTGCACGTGCCAACTCCATTAGAGGGCGCGCCTTTGGCACTGCTGCTGTGTTCAAGACAGAAACAGACTGCAAATGATGCAAATACTATATAGGGAATGGGCACCCAAATTTTTTTCGATTTTAAAACCATAAACAATGACTTAAAAACTATAAACAATGGCTTAAATAATTGTTTTTGTTTATATTTGTTTGTGGAACAAAAAATTATTTTTTTTTATCAATTAATGCAATAAAAAAGAGAGGGGAAATTCATAATGAGAAGGTTAGAGAAGAAAGGGTTAAAGAATGGAGGTTTTTACTCAACAATATACGTTTTTTAGGTTGGGTAATAAACTTATTATCATGAATGAAAGAAGGGGCACGAGTTGGTTTATTGTTGCAATTTTTTCCGTTTTACTAATATTATGTTTTTCACGTGCGGTTTTAAGATGGGTGCAAAGTAAAAGTTGTACCCAACACAAAAAAAATGTGGGGTGCAGCTGGGGCCTTTCAAATGTGCAAGGGATGGGATGAATGTAAAGAAGGGGGTAATAACCCTTTTACAATAAAATTTAATAATCAATAATACAGTTTTATTCATTTTTTTCATTTATTTTTTACTTTTATTTACGTATTTTCTGCTCAAAATTCACATAAACAAAACACTTGTTTCCCATTTAACTCAATTACCCTCAATTTTACACCTATTTCGTTATAACCGAGGGTTTACTTATTAAAAAAAATCAAAACCCAACCTCCCATAATCCTTCTTACCCCCAGCCTGCCATTTTTTAACCCCCTTCTTGTATGGCTATAAATTAATGTCCCCACCGAAAAGAGGCGGGTTAATCCTTTTTTTACCCCTAGCCCTTTTTCAAGATGGCGTTTATCCTTTGTACCCCAAGAGGGGTATATTTTTGGAGGACCACTAAGGAGGCAATAATAGGCGTATTTTTTTTCATTTTTCTTGCTGACAAGAAGAGGGGGTAGGGGAAAGTGAAATTTTAGTCAACCCTTTGGCCCCTCAGCCATTTTGCTATCATAAATATTTTTTGGGCGCGAGGGGAATGAAGAAAAGATGAGGTGAATAAAAAATGATATGGAAAATTGTATGTATATGGGTGGGGGTTTGCAAATGTTTAAATGATACAATGAATTTCCGGCTGAGCACGTATGAATCAATTGAAACCAATTATAGGGTATAAATGAATGTATGTGATTATTTTACAGTTAGTGTTAGTTTCGCTTTTAAGAAATAGAATATGTGATGTTAATTTATTTTGGATTTTTATGCGGTTTATTGAGATGTATAGTAAATTCTGATTAGAAAAATCAGTATATTTTGTTGCTGAATTTTGTTAATAATTTGTCTCTATATGCATAAATTACGTTTGCAGCTTTAAATTACTATTCAATACCCATTTTCACCTTTTTTCTGAACTAAATGTCAACTGTTTGTATAAATACAGTCGAACTTCTTTAAGTCGAATCACCATAGTTCACCAAAAATAATTCGAGATATAGAAAATTTGAGTTACAGAAATAACTACAAAATGAGTAAAATAACGCTTTCATATGAATTTATTTATTGACAGTAAAGTCATATATGACTACATGAAATCAACAAACTTAATATGGATGTACATATAGACATATATAACATACGTAATATAAACAAAAAATAAGAAAATTATAAATAGCAAACTATCACCATGTTTACATGTGCAGAATATTCTTTTTACAAAATTTCCTAAAAATAAACCATGAAAATATTCCAGTTTTGCTGCATGTTTACATGCATGCTTTTTCAAGAAACTTACTTGTCAGTTACTTCCGCCTTAAAACACGTGATGAAAAAAAACTGTCTTCAATGTTTATGCTTACAGACTTGTAAGCTTTTAAAGTAAAAATCAAGCATTATTTAGCATGATTGCAACATTAAAATCACTTTAAAATTTTCGCTACCACTCTAAGTCAAGTGAGTCGCCATTTTG